>LPNX011106473.1:99001-256457 GCA_001517045.1 Pseudotsuga menziesii | reverse complement strand
TCTTCTGAATTCACCCCCAAAGACTGGAATTGTAGCGTACGAGAGATCCATCTGCAGAGTTCCTCCCACCTTTTTTGCCCAGGATCTGGATAACAACATGACAAACTTAGGAGAAATATCTGCAACCACAATATCCATCAAGATACTTTTCATGGGCACCTGTGTTAAATTTACCACCAAGTCCTTGATCACTCCAATACATTTTACTGCCCTGGAGTCAAATGCATATAAATCATGATAAGGCTTTGTTACACTTAGCCCTAAAGCATCCATGACTGCTTTGGGCATAAGATTGTGTGAAGCACCCGAATCTAGTAAATAGTTATGCAGCAATTGATCATGTACTGAAAAAGTCACATAAAATGGAGGAGGATATTCGGAATTGTCATCTAGTTGATCAAAGGTTTTTGATCCTACAATGATAGTAGGATTTTCATCCTGCAAATTAATTTCGTCAGAAGGAATCAGACTAGGATTAACTGCATTGCTAAAGGCTTTAAAGGTTGCCTCCCTGTAAATTTTACTTTTAATCAGCTCAGTCAAAGGCACAGGGATCTTTACCTTGTTAATTTCATGTTCAAAATTAAAGCCACCAATAGACTTATTACTCTCTTCTGGGCTCATATCTTCATCCTTTTTCTGTTTTAGAGTTTGTTTTTGGTTTACAGGTGAATTTTGTTTTAAAGAAGAAGCTTTCACCAGCTTCTTGGTTTGTGCTGCAGGCTTCACACCTGACCTCAAGCCATATGATTTTTGTGGCAACTGCTGACAGACCTCTGGCATGGACATTTGGTAATCATCCTCTTCATACTGATTTGATTCCGTGGCATACTGATAATCAGCTCGAGTTACAAAATGTGAAGGAGCATCATCATCAAACTGACCAATATTCTGTTCTTCCTCTTCCAGTTCATCTAACTCACCTTCATCAAATTCATATGATTCATCCCCTCAGAGATTATTGTTTTGGAAAGGAGGTTGAATTTTTTGTTCTTCGTTTTCTTGTCTCTCTCTCTGTATATCAGTATTTCTTCTTTCTCTTGGGAAGAATCTAGGGGCAAAAGGTCTCCTGAACTGATTTGGACTTCTATCATTTTCAGGCACAGATCTATTTTGATTTCTATTTCTATTTCCCACTTCTAATCTGTCAATTTTATCAGACAAATGTTTTAGGAGTTTACCCATTTCATCCATTTTGCCATCTGATGACCTTCCTACCTGCTTGAATGTAGTGACTGCTTTCTTCCCTTTTCTGTCCATACTTTGGTGTTCTATCTCATCTTTTAATCTATTGGATGCCAAAATATTTGATTCTACTTCTAACGTTGCATTTTGGATGTTTTGCAATGAATCTGACTTTCTTTCTCTTAATAGCAAGGAAAAATCAGAATTGAATGAGTTTGCATAAGACATCATTGCTGATATCTCAGTAGGTTTTATTTGAGCTGGGATTTTGCTATATACCTTGTTAAATCTTTTAGTGAATTCTCCAACAGTTTCATCCTTTTTTCTTCTTAAAGACTCAAACTCTGTTTGGTAATACATGAATTCCTTCATGTCCCCCCAGTGTTTCAGAAATACTTCTTCTAAGGCATCAATACCATCTATGGAGTTTGCTGGTAAATTCCGAAACCACGTTCTAACCTCACCCTCTAGACTTTGGACAAATAATCTCATCCAAACATTAGAATGTTCATAATTTTGATTATCTGTAAAGGCTATAAACATATCCCAATGTTGTTCTGCAGTAACATCTCCCTGGGCATCAAACCTTGGCATGTACTTCTGATAATCTCCTCCTGGGAGAGCATTAAGGGCTTGAGGCAAAACAAGGGGAGCATATCTAGCTGCTATCATAGCAGCCATTCGATTTGGTGGTGGTTGGGCCATTTTAGGGTTTGTATTCAATTGAACACCACTTGACTGCTATGATGAGGAGGACAAAGTACTGGGACTTGGCTGATTTACTGGGACAGTCTTAAGTAGATAGGAATGGATTGAAGGAGTTTTTAATGCTTCAAGCTTAACTTGTTCTGGTATTAAGGGATTTGTAAAGACCTGCAGATTGTCAACTTTCAAAGGGGTAAATAACAAATCTAACTCCTCACGCCCTTTTTGTGACTGTGGATTTAGAGAAAAATTTGGAAAGGATGCAGATTCAGGAATTTCTAAAGCTTCTGGTAGTTTAAATTTCTCTAATGAAGTAGCAACCAGATTTCTCCTAGTCTCCCTTAATAACTCTTCCGGATCTGAGACTCCTGGATTTAGAGGAGATGAGGGATTTCCTCGAGTCCCTATCTTCCTTGAAGCCACTGTAACTGCTCAAAAGGTGATTTGAATGTAGTCTATATCAGGTTTTGCTGATTTTGTTCACCCTGCCAAAATCAGTTTCAAAATGTCGATCACCCAGGGAAGATTCTTTCCTTTATCTGTCCCCGGCAACGGCGCCAGAAGATGTTATCCCTAAAGTTGGACCTAAACTACGAGATCCAAGCTTAAGGAAATCTTAGTTTGAAAATGTTCAAATTGAATGAAGCTGGTATTAAACCAGGGCAAAAGATACTTACAGACACTAGGCTACTGTCACTTATTTGTACAATTCTATACAGTTTAGGACTATTAAAATCAACATATTCACACACAATTTATAATGAACAAATCTGGTATATGACAGATGGGTACATACAGGTATGTATAAGATAATCAGAGTATTTAAGAAATAGTTGGTAGGAATGAGAGCTACAAGGAATTGAAACCAATTCTGTACAACATAAAAGCAATGACACAGTCCAACATCAAGGTTTTATGATCCTGAATATGAAATGAAACTATTAATGTTTGTATAAAGGAAAGATAACTGTCAACTTAAAATAAGAATCATGCATTGGAATGTGAGTGACCAAGTACACAAAATATTTATCAAAGAGACAGTTCATAAAGTACAGCAACAAATCAACATCAAATTCATTCAAAAGCTAAAACCTATGAATTGAAGTTGCAAGGATTTTATGAAATACAGAGGTATTTACAAGTGCTCCAACATATCTCCCAAAACAGCCAACCACCTCTCCCTAGTTCGAGAGTTCTTTTTGTATCAAAAAAGATTCTATCTAAAACTAACAATAGATCCTATAAGTTTGGATCGACCTCCTTCAAAAGTGGGAATAATCCCTTACAAAATGATTTACATTACATGTGTCCTACAGATGTCACACATCATATTACAAATTCAAAATAAAACAACTTTCAAACCTTTACAAGCTTCTAGAAGCTTCATCTAAAGTAGCCAAGTCATTGAGCACCTGGGAGCGCCTTTGAAGTCTTGCCAATTCGATGTCTTTGTCCTTTTCCTTTTCCTGGGCTTTGAAATTCTCAAGCTGCTGCTGCATAGCTCGTTTTTATTTAAGGATATTTCTGGAAACCATCAACAGTTTTTGAAATTCTGCCTCCTTTTCTTCCATATCCTCCCTTAACCTTTTGTTTGCTACCAAAAGATTTTCATTGATGTCCTGCAAGTATCTGGTTTGTTCCTTGTATGTTTGAAGGGACCTTTGGCATTGACCAAGTTCTGGAATCACATCTATATCGTCCTCTTTCATACAATCTTTGTCTTCTGGCAGATTTCTTAGTTTTGAACCTTCAACAAGTTTATTTGGTTCCTCTGTACAGAATATTTCGGGTATGGCACCTACCACTCATTGTATATCAATGAATTCCTCCATGTTCTCAGAATGTTTATCTTCTGCTGCGTTGATGGTTCCTTCACTGGTTGCGTCTTCGATAATCACAACCTCTCTAGCACCTTCCTGTGCTATTCTTTCTTCTTTTTGCAGTTTATCCCTCATTCTAGTCCTTGGTTTATCTTCATTAAATAGCTGCTTGCAAATTGTCTTTTTAGCTGCAATACTTTTCAATATATCACTAAGCTTTTCTGTTCCTTCCTGTATGCAGGGTGTTTGAGGGTCAACACTGCTCTGTACAGCCTTATTAACAGTAGTTATTTCTTCATTTTTATCCTTCTGATTTGCATCTACATGGTTTTCTATTTGTTGGCTGGCCTCCTCCATCATTTTCTTACCCTTTTGCTTAGGGTTCTCACTGAAACCTAGCTCTGCCAATAAATAATTCCATGACCTTCCTTCTTTTTCCAACTGGGTTAAAACCAACAGTTTAATTAATCCTTGATGATAGATTGATCTAGCTGTATGTGATGGGTGTTTTTGTACCTTAAAAATCATCTTTTGAAGACTCTTAAGAAGGTAGAAAGGGATATTTAGTTGTATAACACCATGCATATGCAGTAAAAGCTTCAAATGACACTTTAACACTCGATCATACCTTCCATCGCAGGCAATGTAGTTCTGGACAACCTCCAAGGGTACTCTCCATGCTGGTTTCATCCTATTGACATGCACACCATTCTTCCAATCAAGCTTTTCATTACCAAGGACTAGAAATTCACTGAAGTCTTCTTTGAATTCCTTTTGCTTGAACCATCTCTCACCTTCTGCTGGCACATTGATTGCTTCAACAATGGAGTTTTCATTAACTCTCACAGTTAAACTCTGCAACTGGACTCTACCATCATCATAATTTTCAATAAAGGCCATTGTTAACTGAGAATGATACCCTTGTAACCTGTCACAAAAATTAAACCAGCCTGATCTTTGTATCAATTTAACAGATCGTGGAAATTGTTTAATCCACTGTGTATTACTAGGCTCCAGTCTGCATATAAAACCTCCAGGCCTTTTCTTTTCAATCAGCTCAGGTTCATCATCTTCAATTTCTTTTGACATCCTGAAACCCTAAAATGATTTTAACTTAACCTGTGTAGAGTAATGGAGTTTTAAGTTTCAACCAACAGAGGTAATTTGCTTCATACGGCTCAGTGCTAACACCTGGAATATGAATACAGCTCTTCTTGTGCTGTAGGTAAAGCTTTAAAAACTAACAAAGAGATAACTCTGATGAAATTTTGAATCAGACTAGTGATAAGTCTTACCCTTGCAGACCCTATGAAACCTTGAACAGAGTATTATCAAGAACAGATTATTTCATACTATTGCTGCATGCTGAAACAATACAATGTTGAAACTGAAACTACAGGTGAGAATATATACCATACATATAACCCTGCAATTACATGCTCTAGGGTTTTTGCAACGCGAGCCTAATTCTCTGAATATTCATATTATACTGCTTTTATCCAGGAATCTCTGTTAATTCAAAAGCCTTCAAAATGTATACCCTATACAGGAACCTTCATAATACTGTAGAGTCTTCACATTGTAAATCGAACCCAGCACTGCTGCAAATACATATAAGCAAATGGATATACTCCAATCTTAACCCTACAAACTCTAGGGTTCAAACACAGACCAAGATTTCCTGAACATGATAAAACTCAGCTCGTGAAGGTGAACTGTGAGCAAAACCAGTGCTCTCATACTTCTTTTCAGCAGCCAAATGAAACACGAATTGGGGAAAACTGAGTATCTAGTTGTTTTTTGCCACGATAACCCATCAGCATTCATTGCTTGAACGGCTCCATTGTGAAAAGACACCACTTGTATCCTTTATTATGCTACCGTATTGACTCATCATTCCATGGTAAAGAACATTAAATCATAAAAATGCCGAATGTTCATGCTCGAAACATATGTTCAATACCATGAGAAAGGTTTATCTTAATCAAAAATATCATAACATAAACCATAAACCTTTCAAAAACACACCATATAATATATTATACCATCAAAACTCCATATGCTGCACGCTCTCAAATTGCTGCCAGTTTGGGAATATGCTGCCAGTTTGTAAAAATCTGCCATGTAAAACATAATCCTTTGCACATACATAGGTTTTTAGTTACTGAATAGAACTTTTAATGATTTAAGGTACCTAAGGGAAACATAAGGGCTAACGATCAATAATAAAACACAAAACAAAATGAAATTTAAAACAAGAAAAACCAATGCAAATCCAAAAATTGAAAAGACACACTAGGAACAACCCTAGAGATAACACTATCTTTTTGGAGAGCCATTGGTTCTCCTGAGTTCAATTGTTCACCAACCACTCTTAAGGCTTTTGATTGGCACGGTTTTCAACCCTATGGACTACTTCCCACTCTCCAGGTTGAGCTTGGGGGGGAATCAATTTCCATTCATATTGAGGTCATTGATGCTCCTTTGGATTACAACCTACTCCTAGGTCGAAACTAGTTTTATGCTATGCAAGCCGTAGCATCGACTATTTTTTAGATTGTCTAGTTTCCATTCCAAGGACGAGTTGTCACCATAGATCAGTTATATTTCATTACACCTAGTGCTATTTCAAATGATGAAAAAAACGTTCCACTTCTAAATACTCCATAGTATTAGGATATAGGAGTAGGTATTATCAAAGACTCTTCGCTTATGGGTGTCTTTCCATTTTTGAATCCTCCTCCTACTTCACAAACTGTATCCACTAATATGATTGCTAATCTAGACAAAGGAAAATAGATTGTTGATGAATCAACATCTTTTTCCCCTTCTGAAGAATTTTATAATGCAATACAATCTACCAGTAACCCTACCATCAATGACCATTTGTTGATGGCCTTAGATCGTTATCACATTCCATATTGGATAGACAACCCCCCCCCCCATCTCTAGCTTACCTTTCACATACATTTCCTACAGATGAATCCATTATGGAAGTTCTGTTGTTAGAAGAGATGCCTTGGGAAGACTATCATCATCGATCTTCTTTCCTTCCCCCTTGCAAAATGGTAGAAGAGATATTTTCTTCCAATGTTTCGTCTTATATAGTCACGGATCCTCAGTCTCCCATTCTCACTCATGGTGTCAAGTCTGAAGGAAATCTATGCAATAGCACTAAAACTATGCTCATAGACATATCAGTGAAACCAGGTGTTTCAGAGAACATTCGTATAGGCCATAATTATTCATCCTCTAAGTTTCAATCATATATGACCTTATTTAAATAATTTTTAGATGTATTTGCTTGGAGATACGAATAAATTCCAGGGATTGATCCATCCATTGTTGTTAATGAGATCCAAACCTACCCTGGTGCCAAGCCCGTCCGCCAGAAATTATGAAACGTTCATCCATGGAAAGCCACAGTTATTAAGGAAGAAGTTGAAAAACTTCTGAAGGCCGATTTCATTTACCCTGTACCTTTAACTGAATGGGTTTCTAACATAGTCCCTATGAACAAAAAGCAGGGAACTATTAGTGTTTGTATCGACTTTAGGGACTTAAACAAGGATTTTCCAAAATATAATTTTCCCACTCCCTATCTCGATCAGATAATTGATAACTATTCCTAAAGTGTCATCTTTTCATTTATGGGTGGCTTCTCTGGCTACAATCAAATTGAAATTCTCCCATCATACCAACATAAGACATCCTTCATTTTCCCATGGGGAACCTTTTCCTATCATAAATTACCTTTTAGCTTGAAAAATGTTGGTGCTACATTCCAACGCGCCATGTCATATGCTTTTCATGATATAAAACATCTTGTGGAACCCTATATTGATGAATTACCTGCTCATTCAAAGCAACATGACATTCATGTTGAACATCTAAGAGCTATCTTTCTCCAATGTCGTCATTTAAACATCCATTTGAACCCCCACAAATGTGTTTTTTGTGTTGAAACTGGAAGACTGCTTGGTTTCATTGTCTCTAAAGATGGCATCCATATCAATCCTTTCAATATTGAAGCTATTTTGGCCCTACCTACTCCAGCAAATGTAACTGAACTCCTAATTTTGCAAGGGAAGGAAAAAAATTTACGTCGTTTTGTCTACAATTATGTAGAAGGGACACATGGTTTTATGAGGTTTCTTAAAAAGGATACACCTTTTGTCTCGGATGATTTTACACAATGCGCATTTGATAATATCAAACATGCACTTACCCATGCACCTGTATTGTAGCCACCTGATTACACGAGGGATTATTCCTTGTATGTAGTTGCATCCTTTTCTACTATAGGCATGGTCCTTGTTCAAGCAGATGAACATGACCAAGAAAATTTCATTTATTATGCCAGTAAGAGTCTGCTAGACTCTAAAACCCGATACTCACATGTGGAGAAGCTTGCTTTGGCCATGGTCATCATAGTCTAGAATTTTCGTCACTATATTTTCCTCCACACTACTACTGTTTATGCTGACTCTATCCACATATACTACATTTTGACACATAAGGTACTTGAGGGAAAATACTCATGATGGATTGTTATACTCTCATAATTTTAGTTAAAGTTTTCTAAAGCTACTTCGAAGAAGTTACTTGTCTTTACAGAGCTCCTATGTGACCTTCCCCGTAATACGGAGAATATAGAACCCGTTGATTCATTACCTGATGAATCATTGTTTCTCATTAGTATGACTGATACACGGCATGGAGACATAATTTTGTATCTCCAAACCTTACGATATCATCCCACCGCTGCTCGTGATCAACGTCATTGAATCCGCTACCAGGCTAAATACTATCCCATTTTAAATGATACCCTATACCGCTATGGTGTAGATTCTATTTTATGACGTTGTCTCACATATGAAGAAGTTGAAATCGTCCTGAATTATTTCCATGCTGGAGCTTATGGCGGTCATCTCTCTAGGTTGGATACTACCCAAAAAATCTTGTGTGCAAGGTATTTTTAGCCCTCAATTTTCAAAGTTGCATTGAAACGATCAAGAAATTCCTGTCATGTCAAATGTTTACCACAAAAAAATGCACCCATCCATCTTTGCTCCATATTGTCGTAACAGTTGGCTTTTTTTCAAAATGGGGCATAGACTTTGCACATTGTAGACCTACCTTAGCTGAGGGGCATAGCTACATAATTTTGGTTGTGGAATATTTCACAAAATGGGTTGAGGCTATGCCCACATATGCCAAAGATGGGAAAACAACTCCGCTATTTTTGTTTAACATCACTAGGTTCAGGATTCCTAGGGCCATTGTGACTGACCATGGGTCACACTTTCAGAACAAGATGATGGTAGAGCTTAGTGCAAATTTAGGGTTTCGTCATGACAACTATAAACCCTAATACCCTCAGAACAATGGCCAAGTTGAAGCAATTAACAAATTATTAAAAACTATGCTTCAACGTATGGTAGGGAAAGCCAAGGCAAATTGGCACTTGCAACTATTTTATGCAATATGGGCCTATAGGACTGCTATGAAGAATTCCACCGGTTTCACACCTTTCCAGTTAGTATATGGGTTGGAAGAAACTCTCTGTTATACACCTGAATGGCACCTCTCCGTCCGAGTGCCGACATCCCTCATGTTGGCACACAAAAGGACATTTATGGATAGAGGTTTGCCCAAAACACTATAGATCGGCTTATGGCATAATACATACTTCCTCCATCCAATTGATTACTTTGCCATTTTACTATGTTGACTTGTATTCGCGACTCTCCTTTTATGTAACTCGCGAGTCATTCGCGAGTGTCCCTTATAGCAAGTTGCGAATGGATGTATTCGCGGGTTTCCCTTGTAGCAAGTCGCAATTCATTCGTGGGTTGTCCTTCTACACACCGGTGAATATGTCCCTGAACAGTTAAACATAAAAACATGCGCTGATCTGAGATTAGTTAAGCATTGTTATCTTAATTATCTTAACTGTCTCAACCTCCTCAACCTTCGAAACCGCCTTATTTCCTCCATATAAATACAGGCCTTGGGGAGGGTGTTGGATAGATACACTCGGAGAGAAAATTTATGCTGGTGGAGTTTATACAGAAGTCTTTGGAGTAGTGGAACTCAGAATCCTTTGGTTGCAGAGGAGTCCTTGTCTCAGGTGTTGGGTTGTAATCTGAACTTCTTCATTACTGATAATAAAGAGAATCCTTCTTCCATATGTGTTTCATGTGTCTTGGTTTGATAAATGTTTATGTTTATGCATCTTATATAGGATTTATCTAACCTGCTTACATATATATGAATCATCTTGTATCTGAAAGATTGGCTCTTGACAGGTGAAAGAAGAACAACCTTGAAGACTTTGGAGGTGGACTAGAACGAAAGAGGACTAGAAAGGATTGACCTTCGTTAATCGAGTAAGTCTTTATCATCCTCCTATTTCCTTTACTACACTCTGGAAGTCAACTGTCTGCAAGTTAATTGAGTATGTTGGTAACCCCAGACCTTAGGTTATTAGGTGTGTAATCCTGTACAACAGAACTGGAGACTCCGCTGGGGAGCCTAGACTGCTGTAGGTTGTTTTCTGTCCCCCTGACCAGTCTTTGCTTGTAAGTCTGTGTGTGATATTTTATCCTGGTTCTTATTTGCCTCAACATTTGAAAGTCTTTGGTTTTTTAGAAAAAATTTATACCCATTCGCGAGTTGTCCTTCTAGACAGTCGCGAATACAGGTTTGCATTCGTGGGTTGTAATACTAGACAGTTGCGAATCATTCGTGAGTTGCTCTTATAGACAGTCGTGAATACTCCTAGAAATAGGGATTTTTAAGTCAAAGTTTGCTTGTTCTTTTATTTCTATAATCCCTGTTTTCTGAGTGGATTTTCTTTATGAATGTTGTGTGGCTTGTTTGAACACTTTCGATGATTACACTTAGTGCTTTTCGAAAGCCCTTGAGTTTCCTTTGCTTGGATTATTTATTGTTTGCGTCCTAAAGTATTTTGGCCTGTTTGGGTTGAGGGTTAAAGTGTCTTGGTCCAGATCACTGATCAGGGTCTTGGGCTCTGTTTTTTCCAGTCTATCTTCTGACAATGGCTGGTTGCCACTTGCCTTTGTAGGTCTGCAATGATTCTTTGTCATTGTTAGCACCCAAGCTAGGGTTCCTAGCCTTCCTTTATTGGTTGTCTTTTGGTTCTGTCAGCCTGTTTGCTTCAGTTTGTTGCTTTTATATAGTTTATAATTTTCAAGTTTGCTCAAGTACAGTGCATTGTAGATGCATAGTAGAATTTTGAGTACTTTTAAAAGTGAAAAGAAAACATAGTTAAATATTTTGCATTGTTATTTTGCATAAGTAGTGTTTATTTCAATTTAAAAATATTATATCAAAAACTACAAAAATATAGGCTTAGTTTCTTTCATCATTGCTTTCAGTTCATCAATACATATTTGCAAAAATTAAAAAGAAGTTTTCTTTTATAATGGTAATTTTGCTTTGAATACACCTTTACTTTCATTTATTTCTTATTTGAGTCAGAACACCATACAGTATACCACTCCATTTCCTCTTGAGTAAGAAACAACCCTCTAAAATGAACGCATAAATTAAAATTTACTAGTAAGTTTTTGTTTTTAGGGGCCTTTCACCTACTAGCTTAGGCTAGACTTGTGGGCTAGGAAGTGTAAACTTCCCACAAGTTATAAAACTCAGACGTAGTGGACCTTTCTTTAGGTAAATCCTTGACTTTATCACTATATCTGGGAAGCTCCTCTCAAACAGGAGTAAGCATGAGGCCGCGTGGAGGCTTGGACATAGGAGATAACCCTCCGAATCCTTGTCAAAGTGTAACTCAGGAATTTTGTGCATCTGGGGATTTTGTCCTAGATAGAGTTTTGAGCTTAGCTACCCTGTTGATGCATACGAGTTCGGCTTGCGAATGTCCCCCCAGACTGTTGGTACTACCAAGATAGCCTTTAGTCTCTTGTCTTTTAGGGTTCATACCTAGGTAAACCGGAAGGCTATTTTTGGTTTACCTTGAACGGGATTGGAAGGTAACCCTTGTTGAAAGTGTAGGAGGGAGGTGGGTGATTCCTCCACTTGTGCCTAAGAACCACTTCAAGGACGCCAAGTAATCTTTCATTAGCTTTCTTCGGGAAAGTATATATTTTACCCTGGTTTGATTGCTTGAGGCTTTAGGATATTTATAGTGTATGCTCTGTGGTTTGATTGTGTTTAGTTGGCCTTAGGGTGTGATTTGTAAAATTTTCAATTCTGGAGGACCAACCTTTTAGAAGGTCAAGAAGGTTGAGAAACCTTCCTCCTCTCACCACATTGGAGCCTCCACCTTTACCTCAAAGGCAGAGATTAGACATAGACGGTTCATTTGAACCTGTAGGAATAAGTGAATTTCTTGGTGAACCAGAACTCATTGCTAACCGTTTTGATCTTGACACAGTCGAGATAGAAGAATTGTAGACTAACAAGTTTGCAAGAAATTTTAACTCCCCCTTGACTGATTTACACGATCCTGTGATCATGCAGGTTAGACCATTTGATTCACCAGTGCTAGGTGTCCCTATGGGTAGGACCATGTCTTTGGAAGAAGAAATTCCTTTTGTGTTCACCTCAACCATTCTGGTTGAAGGGGTGCTACCTCCCCCGGTAAGTACCCCTAGATCTAGTTTACCTTCTACACCTTTGACTCCAGCGAGCTGGGTGGTTCAACCACCGGTTCACTCAAACATAGGAGGTACTTCTGGTGACATGGTTACTGGGATCCTGAGTATACCTACTATTCCTTCTTCCTTCCCTTACACTACCCAGAGTGGTCCGGTAGGATCCTCGACGTTTGTCCAAGGATTTCCTTGGAATGGGGGGAACATTCCCCCATCCAATCCATACATAGGTCCATCTCCTTCATATGTAGGAGTGCAGTTTGGGAGCAACACCACTTATGGGAAAAGCTTCCAAACCCCTATTTCGGTCCCATACACGAGCTCGCCCTTTTTGCTATTTAGCGGAGGGATACCTGCTCTTGTCTTTTAGTCTCCTGTTTCTATGGGGATGGCCCGAACCTATGACATTGCACTTCCCATACACAATCCTGTGGCTTAGGGATGGAATCCATTTCAAAGCAACCTTCCCACTTCACAACCGGTGGCTGGGGGCAACCCCACTTTTTCCCATGGGCATTCGGGGGCAGGTCCCTCTAATCCCCAAGCTGGCACATCTAGTGCCCCGGTTAGGCCCAAACTTCCTTTCTTGGAAACTTTAAAATTGCCAGACTTGTCAAAATTGATGAATGACCCGGTGAGGCATGACCCCTTGTGGCCACCTGTTCCCACCAAGTTACCATCGGACATCCCTAAGTTCGAAGGAAAAACTGGTGAAGATCCTGGGGCACATGCCACTACTTTTCACTTATGGTGTTCTTCCAATTTGTTGAATGAGGATTCAATTAGATTGAGGCTATTCTAGAGGACCTTGACAGGTACAGCGGAAAAATGGTATATTGAATTTCCTTCTACTACCTTTAGTAGTTTATGGGATTTGGCTAGTGCTTTCCTTAGCCACTTTCAGCTTCTGGTTCGATACGATTTCGAAATGGACTTGTTGTCTACTTTTAGACAAAACAAGGCTACCCACATCTTGGATCATATCCAAGAGTGGAGGAGGCAAAAGAGCCTTATTAAATCCACCATTCCTCCTGAGTTTCTATTAGAATGGTTCCTTAAATCACTGTTGCCATACATATCTAAGGATGTTTCCACATCAGGAGTAACGAACGAAGAAGAAGCCATACTTAGGGCCCAGCAGTTAGACTTGATTTATTCACAGTCTAGGATCTTATATGAGATCATCCCTGAGGCACCGAGGCCTTCACACGAATCGGAGAAGCCTAAGCCTGGACCCCATGCCGATGGTGTGGTTGGGTCTGTTAACTCTCCCACCGTAGAGTCTTTAACTAAGCAACTTCACTAGTTGTCTATCAAACAGTCTATGGTGGAGGTAGCAAAGGCTGCCCCCTCTCCCCAGAATGCAAATGTTTTTGCACAAACCTCTCAGAAGGGAAATCAACAGCCCGGCGGGAAGAAAAAGAAAGGTAAAAAGGGAGAGGGAAATCAAAACAATCCAAAGCCCACGAACAATGCTGATGGGGGGAAAAAAGAAAAGAAGAAGGTCAAGTTCCCTTGTAAGTTGTGCCAAGAGGACCACCTTACTCACCTTTTTCCCCTTATGGATCAAGCCCAGAAGCTGCTTAAAGCTCAACAACCGATTGTCTTGAAGGATCCTTTTCCCCAAGGACAGAACTCTGCTTCAGCTTTTCTAATGTAGCAAGGGGCACTCAAACTGACCCTGACCCTAACTATATCAACATGGTTCGATCTTTGACCTTGTTGCAGACAAGGAACAAAAACTATGAGAAAGAGACTCCTGAGAAGGGTAAAGCTGTAGGTGAAACTTCCAACCCTCTCACAATAGAGAAACCTGCCGAAACTATGCTGAAGATACCGAAAGGTGTTTTCAAGAAGACCTTGCATAACCCCAATGCTAGGGATGCTTCAAACTACTCTGTGGTTGAAGATTTAGCTCAAACTATGTGTGCAATGTCAGCTTTAGAGGTGTTACAGAGTTGTCCTGCCCAGCGGGATGCCCTCTTAGCAGCTTTAGGTAGCATGAATTCTTCGAGTCTCATGGCAAAATTTAACTTATCTGATGTCAAAATTCTCCTGCCTTACCATGTAGCCCTATCAATAGATGTCTTCCATGGCAGTAAGACCATTGGAAGGGCATTTGTTGATGAGGGATCCTCTACATGTGATATGTCCTTGACCTGCTGGAAAGCTCTTGGATCCCCAGAGCTGGTCCCATCAAACACTTTACTTACTGCTTTTGATGGAATATCCTTCCATCCTCATGGTATCCTGCCAACTTTTGAGATTAAGTTGGCATGCAAATTAGTGTCTGTTGAAGTAGAAGTGATTGATGCTCCCTTGGACTACAATTTTCTTCTGGGAAGGAATTGGACTTATGTGATGTCCACTGTTGCATCGCCCGTTCTTCGTCTCATGGTTTTTCCACATGAGGGAAAGTTGGTTACTCTTGACCAACTTGATTTTACTCGAAAAGGCCGTTTAGAGTCTAATGAGTCCGCTGTGCCATTGGTTGATCAGGTAAAATCTGCTGCACAGAGCTTGGGGGCTGGAATGTACACATCACTGATGGGCACTTTTGATCTTCCATCCCCAGTTAATTACATTGGTTCTACTAGTGTGGGGAATTCCATTGCTATAGTTGTTGATAGGACTGATCCTTGGGTCCTCCCAAATCCCCATGAACTGGAAGTGCCCTTATCGGCAGTGGAGGTAGCTTATCAAGCCATCACTCAAGCCACTGTTGATCCCATTCTAGATCCTCTAACAGTCTTAGACGATCTGGAAGAAGTCTATTTTCCCGCATGGGCAGAAAAATCTTTGCATTCCATAGATTGCTTAGATACCATTTTACCTTTCGATGAAGCTATTCTGGAAGCCATGAGTGGATGTGATAAGATTTGTGAGGATATTCATCATCGATCCTATTTTCTTCCAGATCTAAGCAGAATAGAAAACCAAGAGTTTCACGTGAGATTGTCAGAAGATGTTGATATACCTATTAATCCCTTGCCTAGGGAAGGAGTGTTTGCTGAGGGGAATATGGAAAACATTTCCACCACTATACCTATCAACATCTCTGTGAACCCAGATGTTGTGGAAAACATCTATATAGGTGCAAACTGCTCTCCGGAGGAGATTGCTATCTACAATGCCCTTTTTAAGGATTTTCGTGATATATTTTCCTGGTCATATGAGGAGATGCCAGGCATTGATCCATCTATTGTTCAACATCAAATCCAAACCTATCCTGATGCCAAACCGGTTTGACAGAAATTAAGACCCGTAAACCCGCGTAAAGCGGCGGCTGTGAAGGCAGAAGTTGAAAAGCTGTTGAAAGCTGGTTTTATATATCCCATAGCTTTGACTGAATGGGTGTCCAACCCTGTTCCTGTTGATAAAAAGAAAGGGACTATTCACATTTGTACAGGCTTTAGAGACCTCAATAAAGCCTGTCCTAAGGACAATTACCCCACACCATTTATTGACCAGATCATAGATGCATGTGCGAGAAGTGAGGTGTTTTCGTTTATGGATGGTTTCTCCGGCTACAATAAAATCCAAATCAAACCGGAAGACCAACATAAAACTGCTTTCATTTTTCCTTGGGGTACATTCGCGTATAAAAAAATGCCCTTTGGATTGAAAAATGTTGGGGCTACCTTTCAACGAGCTATGCACTTTGCTTTTCATGACATAAAAGCCATTGTCGAACCATACCTTGATGATATGCTTGCACATTCTCGCAAGAGGATCCAACATCCAAATCATTTACGGTTAGTTTTTGAACGATGCAGATATTATAAAATTTGGTTGAATCCCCACAAGTGTGTATTCTGCATCAAGTCAGGGAGATTACTCGGATTCATTGTCTCTAGTAGAGGCATCCAGGTGGATCCATTAAAAGTTGAGGCCATTGTGAATCTGCCTCCTCCTCGTTCTCTCATGCAACTTCAAAGCCTGCAAGGAAAGTCTAATTTCCTTCGACGTTTTATTGTTAATTATGCCAAGATCACTAAAGGTTTCATGCGCTTGCTCAAGCAGGACACCCCATTTGTATGGGATGAAACTGCACAACTTGCGTTCGAGGCATTGAAAAAAGATTTGTTGTCGGCACCTTTATTACGTCCACTAGATTATTCTAGGGATTTTATATTATATTTGGCCGCGTCGGAGTCAACCATTGGGGTAGTACTAGTCCAGGAGGACGATAATCTTGTTGAGCATGTCGTTTATTATCTTAGCCGTGCTTTGGCCGGACCTGAGCTTAGATACTCCCACGTCGAGAAGTTAGCCTTAGCAGCTGTTTATGTTGTACAGAGGTTGTGCCACTGCATTTTACTGAGGACCACAATAGTAGTGGCGGATGTGAATCCATTCCAATATGTTTTATCCTGACGGATTGTTGGGGGAAAATTTAACAAGTGGATAGTCATTCTCCAAGAGTTTGACTTGGATTTCCAATCCGTAAGTCTAAGAAGTCCTTAGTTTTTGCTGAGCTAATAGCAGAATTTCCCATTGAAGAGAATGTAGTTGTTGAAGATGAATCATTCCTAGATGAGCACATCTTCTTGATATCCACCTCTGATCCTTGGTACGGGGATATTCTTATATATCTCCAGACTTTGAAGTATCCTGCCGCTTACTCTAGGGAGGAACGACGTAAGTTACACCTTCATGCCAAGAACTACCTCATTATAGGAGATACATTATATCGATGAGGGGTAGATTTCATCTTGCATCACTGCCTTACTCATGAGGAAGTGGAGATTGTCCTAAATGATTCCCATAGTGGAGCGTGTGGGGGTCATTTATCTGGGTTATCAACGACCCAGAAGATATTGCGTGTTGGATATTTCTGGCCCACGATATTTAAAGATTGTGTGGAAGCCGTGAAGTGCTGTCATCCATGTCAGCTTTATACCAGAAAAATGTGGTCACATCCTGCTCCATTATTTCCTGTTGTCTCGGTAGGCCCCTTCATGAAATGGGGGATCGATTACGTGACATGCAAACCAGTCTCAGCTGGGGGGCATAAATACATCATTGTCGCTGTTGACTATTTTATGAAATGGGCAGAGGCAATGCCTACTTTTAAAGACAACGGGGAAATAGCAGCTTTCTTTGTTTTCAATCAAATTATTGCAAGGTTTGGTATTCCCAAAGTGATTGTCACTGACCATGGCAGTCATTTTCAAAATCACATGATGACGGAACTGACTACTATGCTCGGATTTAGACAAGAACATTCTTCTCCATACTATCTGCAAGCTAACGGTCAAGTTGAGGCTATCAACAAGACTTTAAAAACTATCCTTAAACGGACAATTGATGCAGCCCGCTCTAATTGGCACATCATGTTATATCCTGCTCTTTGGGCCTACAGAACTAACATTAAGACTGCTATGGGTTTTTCACCTTTCCAACTCGTTCACAGGGTGGAAGCAGTTACTCCGATTGAATGTGAAATCCCGTCTTTGAAGATAGCCATTCATGTGTTACTTGATATGACTGAGCTTGAAGAATGTCTGGTACATTTAGAACACCTCGATGAACAACGTAGAGATGCGTTGACTATGAATCAGGCTCATAAAAATAGGGTCAAATCTCAATATGATAAAACGGTCAAACCTAGGGTTTTCTCTAAAGGGGAACTTGTCTTGCTTTGGGACCAAGATAAAGAACCCCTGGGGGCAGGAAAATTCAAGGCTATGTGGTTAGGACCCTATGTCGTGTCGAAGGTATTAAGTAAAGGTGCATATGAATTAATTGATTATGATGGGAATAAGCTGCCTGAGCCTAGAAATGGGCTCTACCTGAAGAAGTACTATGCTTAGGCTTAGTACTTTTTCTTGTATGTATTTTTATGTACATTAGGTTGTCATTTTTGTTTTTTATATTATCTACTAGTTGTTGTAGATGTCTTCTGAAATGTATGTAGGTTTCACTGATGGCACCAGTTGTCACACTTGTAACCTAGCTTCGGTAGCATGGGTTATCTATTCTCCCTCAGGACATCTTGTTGCCGCAGGAGGCACTTGTCTAGGTCCTACTTATAATAATGTTGTTGAGTATAGGGCTGTCATTGAGCTCCTATGGGATGCTTTGTCACGTGGCATCACCCAGGTTGAAGTCCGTTTGGATTCTCAGTTGGTAGTTTCCCAGATCAAGAGAGCTTATCAGGTATGAAATCCTATCTTGTTACGTTAGTTCATGCAAATTCATTTATTGGAAAGACATTTTGAAGTTATTACTTTCAATCATATTCCACGAAAACAAAATTCATTGACTGATGCATATGCTAATTATATTTTGGATTGGCATCTCACACACATTTCATAAAAATATACATATAAAAAACACTTGTAAATAAGCCGAAAACCAAACATCAATATATATATATATATATATATGTAAAATATCTGTTTGTAGATAGGTCGAGTCTGATCCGTAGATCCTGTCATATACAAAAAGTACAAAAATGTGGATCATAATCCATCAAAATGCCCTAGTTATAAGTTGGACCGCCCTGGCCACTAGGACCACCTTGGTCCCCATGATCTCTATGCACCCTGGCTTCCTCAGCCTCCTCGGCTTCGGAAGCCTCCAACGCATCTCTGTATACAAGCACTGCTCTAGCTACTCGTCTGAAAAGACATAGCCAAACCGGTGGAACCCCAACTACAAACTCCTGCATGGTTGTAGGGATATGCTCTATCCATATAGTCGGTACTCGTTTGGTTAACCTGGCCAGTTTCCCCTCAAGTACTCTGATCAATCCTTGATCCTCTCCCACGACAGGACATACGAACATACGAGGGTGCCCTTTAGGGCGGACTGGTCCAACATCTGCATTTTGACACATGAATAGGATCAAGACTTGTACATATGTATATATCGATCATTTGAAAAATTCATAAAAATTTGATAATGATTTAAAAATTAAAAAAATACTTGCCTATCTCTCCCCATGCTCCTCCTGGAGGGAGGACAAGTTCGGGATCACCTCGGAAGTCCAACCCGGCGTATGGAAACTGCTCTAGCGCCGGCAGCTGTTGTTCCCACCAAGTATAAAAGTCAGCATCATATACGCTGTGTACTATGTCTCCTCCTCCGTGACGGAGGAAGATGTCTCCCCACCGGCTCAGCCTTGGCTGATGCGGAGATCTGACCTGTAGTGGTATAGGAGGGCTCATGGCTGGTACTCTCGAAGAAGAATAACACTACTAATATGCTTGTATAGCCAAAATTCTTCCGTCTTCCCCTCTTATAGTCAAATAGTTGCCTCTTCATAATGGGGGCAACTCTCGAGCACCAATCATAGAGAGCACCTCTAAAGCAATCAACTGCCACCCTCATTTGATTTCTGGTGGCCATATGTAACCCTGATGATCCTACAAGTCTCACAATGGTACTAGCCAATACCTGGAGAGTGAAATCCTGGATGTCTGCAATTAGAACGCTGCTTCCCTTCTTCTGAGTACCCGGTATACAGAATATGTCTACATAGTTTTGGACACTTAAGGGGTCACCACCCCTTCCAGTGCCCTCCAAATTCATCAATGCTCCCCATCGTGACAACCCAGTAATGAAATAGATGTCTTCCACGGTAAGCTCTAAGGTCTCACCTTGAAGATTGAACATCCCCATGTCATGATCCCAAAAATTGACCATGAACTCAAGTATGCGGACATTGGCCCGCATGGGCGATGTACAAAAGAATTTCAACATCCCACTAGTTCTCAATGCTTGCAATGTGGGCACGCTTTGGAGCACCGCATGATCCATTGTTTCGTGCTCCCTTTCCCTCCACTCCAGAACCATTTTTACCTGGAAAATATAAGCAATTTAATTCAATATTTCACAATCAAAATTTAAAAATCTTGTATATTTTTAAAGCTTTGACCCATTGCGCAGCATTCGCAACTGTCTACTTAGGCAGGTCGCAGATCATTCGCGGCTGTCTAGTTAGACAACCCGCGAATGAAGTGCGTATTCGGGACTTTCATGCTTAGCAACCTGCGTATGTGCACTGTCATATTTTTAGGTGTTATTAAATACTGAACTCACCATTAAAACTAATATTTGTTTGGATCAATTTGACAAGATTAGGGTGTATAATTACCTGAAGCTGACAGTTTATGATTCCGACAGTCCAATTCTCCACAGTAATCAATCAAAGGTAGAGGGTAATCTTGCTTTTTATGGTTCAAAAAGTTCAAATGGTAAGAATTGTTTTAATTTTCATTCTATTTATAGAAATAATATTTCATAAAGTGGGTCTCTTTCCTATAGTTTGAAATTTCAATCAACTAATACCATACTTTTGTGCCTTGGAACAGGTTTATCAACTTTTACAGAGTGTTGTTGCTCCAATTGGGTGGTTTTACTATTTCCAACACATGTTGGCATCTTATCATTCCATATTAACCTGAGTATTTAACACTTTTCCATGGACTATGGTATTCTAAACCATTAGTCCCTTGTCTCTACCATTGTTCTTCCGTGGCTAGGGCCCCTATTTCACAAGTATCATCTTAATATGCCTTTGTCATCCTTTGGTGCTCATGCCGCCACTATTTCAGGTTCAGGGGTGTCCTCTTAGCTATTTTTCATGCCAAATAGAGCTTCTTCTGAATCTCTTTTTACAAGCTATCCCTTTATAGGACTCCCCGCCCTTATGGAGTTTCTTTAGGCCCAGGTCTGACTCCTTCAAAACAGACTTGACTGTCGAGTTATCTCGTCCGTTCAAGCTCGTTAAGAATATGTGAACGGGCATCCGCATTGGTGGTAGGTTATCTCTTTCTCGGACCATGCGGAATAATACGAGAAAGGATCACTCTCTTTTCTTTTGAATTGAGAAGAGTATTCTCAGGTATAGGTTTATCACTTTTCCGGTCCTGAGGGACTAAATTTACAGAAAAGGAACACCCGGTTTGAGCTTAGTTTTCTCTTTTTCGTGCTCTGGACCCAAACATGAAAAAGATTCCAAGTGTACTTTGTGTCTTTGTCATGCTCGTTAAACACTAAAGAACAAAGCAACGAGTTTATTGTTGTAAGCCCCATTTCTTGTAACCAAATGGATCTTTCCGAGTGATCTTGCTTTCCTTCACACTCGTAAAACTCAAGCTATTTTATGCTGTTCTAGAAGGAGCGTTGGGTAGGTGGTAATTTAACCTTTTTCAAACCTTCATGACTAAGTACGAAAAAGGTTCACCTTTTCTTCTTTGAAAGTTAAGAGAGCTCTTCTGTGGTTTATTTTATACTTTTTTGGCCTCAGGAGACTAAATTGGATGAAAAAGGACCCCCCTGGAGTCTTCTTTGGCATTTTCAGACTCTCTAAATGTGAAAACACCGGCTGAGCATGTACTAGTTCGCGCTCATTAAATCCACGAATCAGTGACACTATCAAGCATTATTTTCCCATCTCTTCAAGCTTGTTAAAAAATGAAGAGGGAACTGAGTTTACTTTCCTGGACTTGTTAAAATTTAATAGGGAAGGTAAGGAAGAAGTTTTCTCTTGTTTTCAATAATGGCAGCATGTCATCCTTGAACATAGCACTCTTTGTTTTTCGATATCCATGTTTCAGTGTCCACTTGTGTTCAGCTATCACTTTGAGTTTCTTAATCCTCCTCTTGTCCATTATACCTGGGGAATCTGATCATGTCTCCTACATGACAGATAAGTCTATTTGTTCCATCTCTTAATTATACACTTCCTTGGGTCATCTCTGTGTTGTGCTCATTGTTCAAGGACTCTACCCAATGTCTGATCTATAGCCTGATCCCATCATTGTTATATCTGTTATCTATTTGTGTCTCCCTTCTTTTTCCCAGTTCCTAGTCACTCTTGTGATCCGTTGAAGGATTTGTTGCCTTCATTATCACAGCATGGTTCCATTTTCAGTATTTCTTGATGGCAAAGACCTAGAGTTTTGACAATCGTACCTCAGGATTCACTTACATCATTGGTGAATTCCTTTGCTTCAGTTGTCAATTATCCCTTATTGGTTGACAAACTGTTGAATCCTTTCCATGTTCAACTTCAGCTTACCCTTATTCACATGGCTTGGATTGTACTGGTTCTTTGGGATCCTTTATGAAGACCTTAGTTCACACTTATGGACTAAGTTGCGCAAGATTATGTTCTATCTATATACATAGCTTCCAGATCTTTGAAGACTCATCATTATTGTATATTGTGGCTTCGATCCACCTTTGTAATATACGTGGTTCTATACCCATATCATATGATGTACTCAACTATTGTAAAGGAGCTAGTGTTCCAGTAAATTGAACATAGCATCTTCAGATGTAACTTTGTATATGACATTACTATGTATTTGTTTCAGGTACTCTCTCTGCTCCATTGGATTTCTAAGTTCTCCAAAGCTAAA
This sequence comes from Pseudotsuga menziesii, assembly GCA_001517045.1. Lineage (NCBI taxonomy): Eukaryota > Viridiplantae > Streptophyta > Pinopsida > Pinales > Pinaceae > Pseudotsuga > Pseudotsuga menziesii. The sequence goes on along the minus strand of LPNX011106473.1, from coordinate 233,726 downwards.
TATTATAATGTATTTCGGCCATCGTTTCCCTCTAACCTCACACATTAGGGGGCATCTGTTATACACCTGAATGGAACCTCTCCATCCGAGTGCCGACATCCCTCATGTTGGCACACAAAAGGACATTTATGGATAGAGGTTTTCCCAAAACACTATAGATTGGCTTATGGCATAATACATACTTCCTCCATCCAGTTGATTACTTTGCCATTTTACTATGTTGACTTGTATTCGAGACTCTCCTTTTATGCAACTCGCGAGTCATTCACAAGTGTCCCTTATAGCAAGTAATGAATGGATGTATTCATGGGTTTCCCTTGTAGCAAGTCGCAATTCATTCGTGGGTTGTCCTTCTACACACCCGCGAATATGTCCCTGAACAGTTAAACATAAAAACACATGCTGATCTAAGATTAGTTAAGCATTGTTATCTTAATTATCTTAACTCTCTCAACCTCCTCAACCTTCAAAACCACCTTATTTCCTCCATATAAATACAGGCCTTGGGGAGGGTGTTGGATAGATGCACTTGGAGAGCAAAGTTATGCTGGTGGAGTTTATACAGAAGTATTTGGAGTAGTAGAACTCAGAATCCTTTGGTTGCAGAGGAGTCCGTGTCTCAGGCGTTGGGTTGTAATATGAACTTCTTCATTATTGATAATAAAGAGAATCCTTCTTCCATATGTGTTTCATGTGTCTTGGTTTGATAAATGTTTATGTTTATGCATCTTATATAGGATTTATCTAACCTGCTTACATATATATGAATCATCTTGTATCTGGAATATTGGCTCTTGACAGGTGAAAGAAGAACAACCTTGAAGACTTTGGAGGTGGAGTAGAACAGAAGAGGACTAGCAAGGATCGACCTTCGTTAATCGAGTAAGTCTTTCTCATCCTCCTATTTCCTTTACTGCACTCTGGAAGTCAATTGTCTACAAGTTAATTGAGTATGTTGGTAACCCCAGACCTTAGGTTATTAGGTGTGTAATCCTGTACAACACTCTCCTGATATAATGAGAGATCCATTCTCTAAAACTCGCTGTAGAACTTCTACCTAATACCATGACAGAAGAAGAATGGTTTTGGTATCTCAATAAACTTGATGAAACTTGCTGCAATGATGCCTTAGCGAATGAGGCACACCAATGGTAAATGAAAGCTCAACATGACAGAACTGTTCAACCCCACTCTTTCGATGAAGGAGATTTGGTCTTGAATTATGAACAAAAAAATGATAAGCTGGGGGCAGGGAAATTTGAGTCTATGTGGCATGGTGCCTACATTATCAATCATGTTTTAGAAAAGGGTGCATATGAGTTAGTATATTATGATGGGATACCCTTGGGTGAGCCTCGCAATGCACTCTACCTGAAAAGATACTATGCATAGGTTCTTTGTAAATATTTTTTATAATTTTTTGTGTGATTCATTTTGAAAACTATGGTTTCTTGCATAATCCAAGATGTGTCTTTCAAACCCTACTCATATATACCTTATGTCTAAATGGACTAATGACTACCTTTACTGGTTTCTCCGATGGTGCTAATAGTTATACATTGAATCTTGCATCAACAGCTTCAGTAATGTACTCTCCTTTAGGTAATCTGGTGAGTTCAAGGGGTGATTGTTTGGGTCCCTCCACCAATAATCTGTTGAATATCATGCTGTAATTGGATTCTTGATAGAATCCCTAGCTAGTGATGTGAGAGAAATTAGGGTTTACCTAGATTTTGAATTAGTTGTTTAGCAACTTAGTCTAATCTATACTATCTGAAATCTTCTACTTCTTCAAACATTCTGAAGGGTTATATTGTTAGAAATATCTTTTGAGAAAGCCACATATCATCTTGTTCCAAGAAAATTTGAATGCTGTGGAAGATTCCCTAGCTAATTATGTCTTGGATTGGTACATTTCTCGTTATTAAGAGTTCATTTGTAACATAAATGACACACATGTAAATACATACGTAGGTATTCATGTTATACATCACATTTTCATGTACACATCTGTAAATATAAAAGTTTGTTATATATATAAAATTGTAAAACTGAGATACAAAATTGGGCTGAAGCATCAAGGTTTCAGTGCCCTCAAAGTTCAAGACTATAACAAGTTCAAAATATACATATATATAGGGAAAAATCTGAAGCTTCGTATCTTTCAGTGTACATATACGAAAATGGAAAATCCCTATGACCTAGTCATCCTCCTCGCAGTGCTCATGGTAGCATATAATACCCTGAGCCACTCTACGAAGCAGCCTGGAAAATCATCCAAAGACCCCTATTGTATGGCATTGGTAATGCCTGGGTAGATCATCGGTGGTCATATCAGGAATCCCTACAGTCAAATGCTTCAGGTTCTCCTCCAAATCTGCTAGCTCCTCATCTACCTCGGAGCAATAAGCCACCATATCTCTGGTAGCGACCTTCCTACCTCAAAATAGGTGGCATACCAGTTGGGCGTACTGGTCCAATATCTGTATAAAAACCATTTTTCACTTATCTCAGTATTGCAAAATAAAAATGAAATATATTTCAAAAAATTAAAAACATGGTGGATAATTTCTTTCTTACCTCGATCATCCCACTCCTCCCCCTCAGGTAGTACAAGCTTTGGATCATCCTGGAAGTCTACCCCCTCATAGGCATAGTCTTCTATCATGAGTAGCTAGCCCCTCAACCAGCGAAAAATTTCTAATCCATAGACCACTTTGGGTCCTCCACCTCCCCGGTGGGCCATAACTAGAACCCACCTGAGAATCCTAGGATCCTTAGGGTCTAGCCTTCTCATAGGCACCTGAGGCCTCATGTGGGGCACTCTCTATAGAATGAAAGATATCACCACCGCTCCATAGCCAAACTGCTTAAGTGCCCACCGCTTACACTTATGCAGTTGTATCTTCAGATTTTCCAACATGCCTTCACACCAGTTGAAGACTGTGGGCTCCATGTAGTCTATGGCATACAACATGTGTGACCTAGTAGTCAAATGAGCAGACCTAGTCCCATCCACTTGTTGCAGCTACAACTTTTTCCCTGAAAATTTTTATTTTTAGGGTTCCCCCCTTTATTTTTTAGTATCTAGACGGCCTAGGAATGTTTTATTTCTACCAAAGTTGGCCCAAGGCTCAACTGTTTTTTGAAAAAACTTAGTTTTTGAATGTCCATATTGGATGCTTAGTTGACTAGTCTTCCGAAATAGCAGAGGCATAGTCCACTGTCATTTCGATGTGTTTATCAGAAGCCTTTCGAGGTCTAAGCCCCTATATCGGGAGTGAGTTTATATAGGCTCTTGGATATAGTCTATTGAGGTTTTGATGTTTTAATATAAAGTGAATCCAATGGATCAGATGTCCCTTCAACTATTGTTTTCCTATGTCTGGGGAAGTTGAAATTTTCACTGTCGGTTTTGTGTTTTGGAATGAACCGAGAGATTTAGTTTGTCCACCATCTGACGTTGCAGAAGTTGAATGTTGAGTTAATATAAAGCCTCATTATTTCCTTGCTGATACTGAAGAAGTTAGTAGCCAATTTTCGATCTGTCTTTCCCATGCGATTACCGGGCAGGTAGAGTCATTCCCATTTGACGTTGCGGATGTCTTCAGGACTATATGTCCGGTGTTTGGTTAAAAATTTTCTTTCTAGTGTTTCGCTCCCAATTGAGGTTTATAACACCGTTGTAAGCCCATGACTCATCATTTTCATTGTGGTAGCCATCAAAATCGATTGCGCACAGCTGTCAAACTTCTATACGTTCTCCTCTACACCCACGGAAGTTATCTCCTGTCCAGGTCGCCTGCATCTTCGTTTCCAGGTAGGATCCTTTCAAGAATTTGTTTTTGTTGGGTTTTTGTTTATGTTTAAACCGTCATGGTGGATAGGGTTAGGTTTCCGTCGTAGGGTAAGTTTTTTTGCGTCTTTTTGATCTTCCTATGGTGAGCTCCCTTTATTTGGGATGTGGACTGCTCATTTGTGAGCGTTTTTATTTCTGGTTGGTTAGGTTTTTTCGCATCTGCCGCTGTGCAACCATGAATATGTTTGTGGAAATTTCATTTGTTGGGAAGGTTAGGGCAAGGTGCAAATGAGCATTTCACTGTTTGCACCTCCCTATTTATTATGGCCTTGTTTTAAAGCCCAATCCATGTGGCCATGTCTCCTTTGACAGTAGGTTTCCATGGGACACAGGAGGGCCGCAAAATTGATAGGGGTTTAGGGATTTTTTTGTTGAAACAGACGACGGTGTGAGCTTTTTTTTCAGTTGAGATGCACATATATATTTTTAGGAAGCTGGAAGAGATTAGGGTTTTTGAGCTAGTAGAGCTTTAGCAGGTTTTGGGGGCAGCAATATTTTTCAGTTTCTCCTTGTTTAAATTCTCTCATTTAGAGGAACTGTGGGTGTTGATAATAATTTTCAATATGCATATCGACTAAATGGTAATATTTGGTTTCTTTATTGTTTCTCACTACACCACTTACTAGATATAAATAGATTGAGATTATGTTGTATGATGGTCACAAGTAAATTATCAACACAAGAATATGCTGTGCAAATAGAAGAAGAAATCCCAAGCAACTGAAGAGGAACCTGAAGTGGAAGTGATAACAAGAGTGGAAGTCATCTATGAAGATACTAAAGCTATTACTGGAGTTGAGCCAGAATATAAATGGGGAGAGTTGTATAGGATGATTTCAAGCCAGATTGTTCCAGATGTTGAATATATGCACATGTATGCAAATATTGAGAGGTCAGCCCTTATGAAAGTGGCTACCAGACCCGAGATTTTCCCATGTTCAGAAGTGATAAGTTGGATTCTTCCTAGGGCATATGTAACATGGATGATATTGGAAAATACCGTGAAGCAGGGTTATGCTGCATATAGCCCATATTATGTATCTATGACGTATAATTTACCAACAGCACAAACGTGTCTGACTAAAAGTTGGTTAAAGGAGTTGAATTTAGACATGGTTGAAACAGTCAAGAAGATGATGATACCAGGAAATAACTTCCATACAAGGCCTTCTGGAGAGTATGAAACATCAACTCTCCATACTCCATATAGGTTCATTGTTTTAATGTTGAAAAGAATTTTTGGAAGAGCTAATGGGAAAAAAATTTAAATGGGTTGGATACCAGTTATCTATTTTGTTGCTACACAAGGTACAATTTTTAACTGGGCAAGTATAGTATCCAATAGTCTATCTGCCTGTATAAACACAGAATTGGAGGAGTGTCCCAAAATAAGTCAAAATTTTACATGAGTTCCATTTTAATTGATTGCATTCTGTGCACTCAGCCATTCCTAGCCTTAAAGTTCCATTGGGATAAGGATGGAGCTCCAATGTACGCAGCTTACAAACTATTTTGGGCCCACAAATATTACAGCTACTAAAAGGAAATTTGTGAGAATTTCATCATGCCCTTGTACACATTAATATTCTTGTCCGAAATGCAACTGTATGTCAGAAGGAGCTTTAAAAGTTGTGCAAGAATACAGAAGTTATTATCTGATAGAAGGAATATGCCACATACTATGTATTCCACAAAGAGGCTGTGAGATAGTTGTATGTTGATGGAGTAGGGAATTTCCTTTTTGAGAAAAAGAAAGCAGTCTATCCTACAGTTCCCTTTTTTGTAGGAAGCTACAAATTTTCTAAGGTAAAGAATGCAGCATAGTTTGTCAAGGAATTAGAGTATTTGCACTTCAGTGAAATGAATTTCCATAGTAATGACTCTGCGAGCAAAGTTGTTGAGTATTGCAACGAAGTTGGAGTACATTTTGAATATACCAATTTCTAGGATAAGGATGAAGAAACCTTCTAAAATGCTAAGAACATGACCGATTTAAAGAAAAGATTCAAGGAGAAGATAGTCACTATTGGTGGTAAAGGTAAAGCTGCTGAGAAGCAGAAAAGGAAAGAAGAAGAAGAAGTAAAAAAGTGGCAGGAAGAAGCTAACAAACTAGTATAGGAGGAAAAGAACTGGCTAAGAACAGAAGAAGAAGAAAAGAAATGAGCAGCCGAAGAAGCAAAAAAGAAGATTAAAGAAGTAAAGAAAATAAAAGAAGAAGAGGAAATATAGAAAAAGTAGGTAGAATGTGAAAGGTTCAGATTAGAAGGTGTCCAAAAGGAAAAACAACAAATAGAAAAGACAATGGAAGGATCGAGAACAGAGACATTAGAAGGACAAGACCCTACTGATCAAGAACAGGCTCAGTCTGATATTAACCCATTAGATCCTATTGTTCCTTCTAGTAGTACAGTAGGAGAAGGTTCAGGGTCAATTTATAGAGTTGAATTAATTCCTTTCATGCCTACTAAAGGGGAGGAGGTGCTGGATTTTAACACTATCTTTTACGACAAAGAAAAAAAGAGAATCATCAAAAGAACTGGCAAGAAAGTGGACACTGGGGGTAAGCCAGGAATGATGGTGAATGATAAGATAGTGGTTCATGGCACACACAAAGATCCATAATTAATATCAAGGGATGGGGTAGCTTTAACCCTATCCATTGAGGATAATGTAGACAGAATCATGACAGACCTAGAACAATCACAGAAAAAGGTCACACGGTTGAAATAGACTTTGAAGAAAGAAAGGAGTGAAAGTCAGAGTCTAAAAAGGAAGTATGAGGATATGATTGGTGAATTTTAGGTATCAAAGGCAGAATGTTAGACTCTGTAGGTCAAGAAAGATGCTTCAGTAATATCTGTAGAAAATACAGAGAAGAATTCCCAGACCACCTTGTCAGAGTTTGGAAAGCTACAGCAGAAATATCAAAGTTTGGAAGAAGAGAGGGATGAGCTTCGATTATCAGTTGAAGAATTGGACAAGGAAAAGGGTAGATTGGAAGGTAAAGTGACAAAGATGGAAGAGCAGAAGACCACTGTAGAAGGGAAGGCTAACCTATACGAAAGTCAGATGGTAGCCTTGGAGGAACAAAAGAATTCACTTGTAGCTTCACTGAATTCAACTATAGAGAAGAAGGTTGATATTGAACCTTTAAATAAGCATGCCCTTACAATCTGAAATAATATTCATCAAATATCGCTGCAGATGATGGAAGAAATATTTAAAGTTCAACAGATAGACATCAAATTAGAAGAAATTGTAAATACAGCCTCTTATTTTTTGGATAGGACACGAGATATTTTAGAGACTCAATAAGCAAGGATGACATGGGTAGAAAAAAACAAGGAATCTCCCACAAATACACCTGTCAAAGACTAGGAAATGATAAAGCTGGACTACGAGCTGATTGAGTTTTCTAGCAACACGACAGAAGAACTAAAAAAGACAGTGAAGAAAACAAAGAATGTCTATGCTAAATTATATAGGAGAGTGATCCTAACTTACTATCGGTGTCAAACCTCGGCTGCAAAAAGATTAGAAGTGCTAGCAAAGCATGAAATGTTTTTGAAACAATTACAAGAGAGATGCAACGAAGATGAACAGGCCATTCAGAAAGTCAAGGAGTTAAATCAAAAGATACTTAATACTAAAATAGCACATGCAGCTGTGAGTATCCACTTGTTGGAAGACCATTTGTTCTTGATTCCTACCAAGATAGTGGGTGTAAAGGCCCAGGTTGCTCAGCTCGAAATTATGATTAGATTTCTCGAACCTTTTGGTTTTGAGAATATAGCAGCAGAGGAAAATGTATGGAGAAAGTTTATGAACGAGTAGGTTGGACCCTCTTAGTTTGATTGTTTATCACTTTGATAAAGAATGTAATATATTGTATTTATATTTTTGTTCACAAGCTAAAAGACACAATGTTGTATGGAAAAGGTTGGGGAACCCCAAAAGACAACGAGGGAAGCAGCACAAGAGTTTTTTCTTTTTGTATAAGTATAGGAAATCTTGATGTATCAAAGGACCTTTTTTCAGACTATATTTATGCAAGATTATTGTAAGAAGAACTATTTCATCTTATAATAAATAGTTATATTTTTTATGTTGGAGAAAGCACTGTGGGGTTTCAAATGCTTGACTTGGACTGGTTGGATGTGAACTATTTTTGTTTCAGCATGTTTCCATGAACTGTGAGATCTTTCTAACTTATGATTTCTTTCTTGTTATGAATGTGTTCTTGTTTATTTCTGTGAAATTTCCACAATCACATTTGAGTAATGAATGTTTTAATTAATAATGAGCTATCTCTTTGATTATCTCTCTATTGATATACATAAATATTAATAGCTATCTGTAGTGTTCTTTATCCATGTTATACAATACATTACTCAGCATTAATTACAGTATTTCTCCCTAGGGATAGGTTAGATAATTTTAGTTATTTTTTTGTTTATAATTTAGAAGCGAGAGAGGTAAGACAAGAGGTAAGAACCTACACATCACATTGTGACACTCCTCATTTTCTCTATCAATTGCATTTATCTAGGCACTTGCATATCATATACAAATATAAAACTAAAAAATACACTTAAATGGTGGACCGGGCCGCAACCGGTAAAATAATATTTAACCATTACTTGACCTATGGTAGTCGGACCGTAAACCAGATGGATTCCCCATACCAAACAATAACAAGCTAATTGGGAACATTTATTGGGGAGAATCCCTACTATTGTTACCTGCGATTTTCCAGGCCTCAACAGTTTTGGTGCTAGAAGGAGGGCCACCAGTGCATGGCTGGCTGAGGAAGTCTGCTTTCTCAAGATTACTTCACTGGTGACAGTTTTGAAATATATTTTCCTCAAAAACTCACTCCTGAAGATAAGGGAAAGGGGTATCTTTATCCCATTGATAACATAGTGGTTGATGATTTAAGGATGATTACTAGAGCATATGCGAAAAATATTGGAGGGTTACCTATTATCTTTGTTCTACCTAGAAGAGAGTATCAAAAGAAGGACCGTCCTCAATTGGAAGACTCAGTGTTGGTAGAAGATCTTGAATAATTGGTAGAAACAACCTTACAAGAATTTTTCCAACCATTGGATTAGTTTGGACCAGATTCCCCTCACTTTTCACCTTTCTAGACCCCTGTTCAGTCTCCACCTCATACTCCTCTTAGAATCATGGCTAATGTGAATGAAAATCAACCACCTCCAAAGCCGTCTTGGAGAGCTAGATCTCCTTTAAAACTGACACCTCCATTGCATGATATGCCTCAGAGTTTCAATAAAATTTTACCCAAGTTTGAACCTAGTGAAGGAATTCTTGTGGAGGATCACTTGTAGAGTTTTTATCTAGATTTAGAAGGTCTGCAAGAAACAGAACATGAAGATGTAGTTTGCATACTTTTCCCACATACCCTGAAAGGGAAAGCAGCTTCATGGTACTTTTCCCTACCAGCAAACTCAATCACAAATTGGAATATTTTTTAGAGACTTTTCATAAACAAATACAGAATCCAGAAAACTCACACATCTTTAATGAAAGGATTGATTGCCTTAAAGAAAGATAAGAAAGAGAGGGTGCATAATTTTACTCAGAGGTTTGCTGCATACCTAAATAACTTCAGTGTAGCTGATAAACCATCTGAGCATGCTCTAATTGAGTATTATACCTCAGCCCTCGGGCTTGATCTAGCCATGTTTTCCAAGAGATCAGTTAGGCCCACTTTGGTAGATACTTATGAAGAAGCTAAGAAGGTAGAGGCAGAATTGGAGAGTATAGAACACTATCCTATGCAGTCAGATGAAAGAACTTATGGAAATAAAAACCCCTATTATTAATGAAACCTAAGGATGAATTATCGTAGGAGTTAGATGGGATGGTGAAGATGATGCAAAAGTTATCAAACCGGGTGATTGATTTAGAAAAAGAAAAGGAGGCTCATAAACAATAAAATCCTTATTATAAAAAAAGAGAAGACAACAGTCAACCTAAACGTCCTCCACACAATCCTTTAGCAATGAATTTGACCGATGTAGGAATGGATAACTTTTGCACTTTCCATCAACAACCTCATTATGAAAAAAATTTCCCACAGTGGATTAATTCTATGACATTGGTAATGAACCAATTATTGGATTCCAAGCTGACAGAAACTGAGGAAGAGAAAGGGGAAGATCATGAACCTACAGAAACACAAGAGGAAGACACCTTGGTTGTATGGGATTGTGGGTCTATGTTCAACTTAGAATATGAATATTTCCCTAACAAAGGGGAAACATTAGAGACAAATGTCACAACAAGGAGTCAAAATCCAGTAAAAGAAGATAACTCGATACTTCCAAAGATCAAGAAAATCCAAGAGAACATGAAGAAAATCAAGGGTAATACTTCAACTGTTAACATACCTAAGTTTGTGATTTCAAACCAGAACCCTAAGAAAGTAAATATGCCTATAAATCCTACTAAAAATAAAAATAAAAATGTCAAGAAGAATCAGGATGAACATGATATGGGATATGAAATTGTGGAAGACATTAAAAAGGATAAAGCAAATATCTCATTGTTTGAAATGTGCAATCTACCTCACCAAAAAGAAAAGATTTTGAAATCACTTGAGACACCTGAGAAGGAGCCTCCCATTGACAACCAACCTAAGGAATAGATTGGTGAGGCGAGGTTAGGAGGAAAATCTAAGTATAAAACTCCAACATTTCTTCTAACCTATGAGATTTTCAATTATAATGTGCATAACTGTTTAGTGGATTCAGGAGCATCAGTCAATGTCATGCCTCTCTCGGTTTGCAAGCAAATCAACGGTCAACCTAAACCAAATACTGGTCAAGTTATTCAATTTATAAAGAACAACAGTCAAATTAATAGGAGAAATGGAAGATGTTCTGATCCATTTATCCACAGATGAGAGGGTATGTCAGTACATAGACATTGTCATAGCAGATATCCCAGATTCTTATGGTTTGTTTCTAAGATGGGATTGCTCAACAAGGTTAGAAGGATATTTTGCATTACATTGGTTACATTTGTGGTTTCCTTTTAAAGGATGTCAAAAATAGATAAAGGTGTTAAGAGAGCCTCAAATGAAGTATAATGTGAATCATTTAGAGGGAAAAAATGAACCAGTAAACTCTGTGTTGGGAAATTATTTTCTTGAACTAAAACTGGGAAATTACCAAGCTGAAGAAGCAAGCAGTATACCTGATATCCATCCCGATCTCCTTCAATTTTCACGGGCTGATGAGTTTGATTGTAACATAGTAGATTTAGTTTCAGATGTAGTTAGCAATTCAAATTTGGTAGGAGTAGAAATTTTTTGGATTCTTTATTTCGATGGTTCTAAAACATTGGAAGGATCGGGAGATGGATGTGTCTTGATTGATATAGAAAAAAATAAACATTTTCTTTCATGTATGATTAGAATTCGAATGCACAAATAACACAACCGAATACGAAGCACTAGTTCAACGACTTAAAAAGGCGATAGAATTAAAAGTAAAAAATATGAAAGTATATGGAGATTCTGAAATCGTTGTTAAGCAAATTCGGAACAAAATTCATTGCATTTCACCGCATTTCAAAGCTTACCAAAATGGAATATGGGATTTATTGATAAATTTTCATGCATTAAATATTTCTTCAATTCCTAGAGGAAAAAATGCAGCAGCTGATTTGTTAGCTACATCAGCTGCAAGGTTGGTACCTACAAATAATATATGTTTAATTCAATTACTTTTCAGGCCTTCTATTCCAGATAACATCACTAATATGAGGGTGTTCGATGGTGATCAGCAAATATTGGAATGCTTAACAAATAATGATACATTTAAAGGAGCAATAATAGACGACGAAGAACATCAAGAGGAATTGCAGTACAGAAATTTCATTCCAAAAGGAGTTAGAAATTTGGAATAGATGTTTGATTTAGGCAACAAGTTTAGAAATCCAACGAATGTCAAGACTCATAGCTCATCTTTACAATTCGAGCTGATAAATTTAGGGACAAAAGATGAACACAAATATGTGAATTTGGGGAAGTGTTTCTCACCCAGTGAGAGGAGTAAATTCATCATCTTATTCAGACAATATAAGGATGTATTTGCTTGGAATTACGAAGACCTAAAGATGTATGACACTAAAATTATACAACATGTGACTCCAATCAAGGTTGGAGTCAAACCTTATCAGCAGCCTCTGAGAAAAATGCATCCAAAGCTAGAAACCCTAATTCAAAGTGAAGTTAAAAAGTTTCTAGATGCTAAAATCATATTTAAAGTCAAGCATTCAGAATTTTGTACCAGTGAAATTTTTTTTTAGAGAGATTAGACTTTACGTAGATTTCAGAAATCTTAATCGTGCATCAGATAAAGATAATTATCATGTCCCACCCATGGAGCAAATACTGCAAATGGTCTCAGGTTCTGAACTGTTCTCTCTATTAGACGGATTTTTTGGTTATAATCAAGTATTAGTAGCAGAAGAGGACATGCTCAAGACCACTTTCCAGACCAAGTGGGGAACTTTTACATATAGGAGGATTCCCTTTGGACTTATCAATGATAGAGCAACTTTCCATAGGGCTATGGATATAGATTTCTGTGGTCTAATTAGCCATAGTGTTGTGGTCTATCTAGATGATGTTACAATATTTTCAAACAAGAGAGAAGAAAACACTTTTCATTTGAAACAGATTTTTGAGCATTGCAGGAAATATGGCATTTCATTAAATCCTAAGAAATGTGTGTTCATAGTCACATAAGGAAAGCTACTAGGTCATTTCATTTCTAAAAAATGAATCTCCATAGACCTAGAGAGGATTAGATCCATAGAACAAATCCCTTTACCCCATAATAAAAAAGGTATGCAATCTTTTATCGGGACAATCAATTTTGTGCGAAGAGTTGTGCCAAACTTTGCTCAAATCATCAAACCTTTGCATCAAATGATTAAGCAGAGTGTGCAATTCAAATGGACTGATTTGGAGAAGAATGAATTCAACATGTTCAAAATATTTGTTTCTCATGCACCATCACTCAAAATTCCAAATTTTGAAAAGGATTTTATTCTGTACACTTTTGCTTCCGATGATTCATTAGCAGTTGTGCTTACATAGAAAGAAGATGGGGGAGATGAGTTCCCCATATCATTTATGAGCATTGGTCTGCAATGGGCTAAATTGAACTATATCATGGTTGATAAGCAAGCTTATGCAGTTTTTAAGGTGGTAAAGCAATTCAAGCCATACATACTTAAGAACCGCACCAAAGTAATAGTCTCGGACCTAGCAGTACGATCCCTTTTTGTGTAGAAAGAATTGGAAGAGAGAAGAGGTAACTGGGTGATTGCTTTGCAAGAATATGATCTTGAATTCAAACCAAACAACCATAGTTAAAGGACAAGAACTTTTTAACTAATGGCTGAAGGTCAAGATAATGAAGACAGTAGCTAGGATAACGAAGCTGAACTACACATGGTGGATGTATGTCCTCTATTTACATCTCCAGACTCCTGGTATCGAGATCTAGTCCATTATCTTCAAGAAGGGTATTTTCCGAAGCACTGGAGTCCCATGCAAAGAAGAGCATTACGTCTGAAATCAGCCTTATATCAGATTATTCATGGAGTACTATTTAGAAAGAACTATGATGGAGTCTTTCTCAAATGCTTGGAACAAGAAGATGCAAAGAAGGTTGTAGTAGAATTACATGATGGACCTGCTGGAGGTCACTTTTCTGGGGACACAACAGCACATAAGATTCTTAGAGCTAGATATTATTGGCCAACATTGTTCAGAGATGCTCATGCTCATGTTAGAAAATGTGACACTTACCAAAGGTGTGTTTCGAGACAGGCCAAAGCAGTAGTACCATTGAAACCAGTGATTATCTCGGAACCATTCGAACAATGGGGAATCGAAATTATCGGAGAAATCAATCCAAATTCCTCACTGCAACATAAGTATATTCTAACGGCAACTGATTATTTCACTAGATGGGTAGAGGTCATCTTGTTACAAAAATTAAATGAGGATGCAGTTATGGATTTCTTGCAGAACCACATTATGACCAGGTTTGGAGTTCCATTTTCCCTAGTTTTTTATAATGCTTCTTATTTCTCATCTATTAGATTAACTGCATTTTCTAATGAAACAGGAATTAAGCTACACTATTATGCAAACTACTACCCACAAAAAAATGGTTTGGCAGAATCCACAAACAAAAATCATGATTAGAATTTTAAAGAAAAGAGTAATAGAAAATCAAAGGAGATGGCATCTAGCTTTACCTAATGCCCTCTGGGTTGATAGAGTCACACCCAATAATTCCTTAGGTGTGTCACCCTACACTCTTGTTTATGAGAAAGAAGTTGTCCTCCCTCCTAGTATTTTGTTTCCATCTTCCAGACTAGCCCAAGACTCTAGGGGCACTGATAATGAAATTATGCAAATCCGAATTTATAATCTGCTGAAGTCAGAAGAGTCTAGGTCCAAAGCCCAGGAAAGGTTTAAGCATCAACAATAAATGGTGAAGAATTGGTTTGACAAACACAAAGCTGGGAATAATGAATTCGAAGTAGGTGATTTGGTTCTTAAGTGGGATCACCCACATGATGAGAAAGGAAAGCAAATTAAGTTTCAGCAACTATGGATAGGCCCTTTTTAGATTGCAGCAAAGATAGGCCTCTCGACTTACAAGTTGCAAGACTTACAGGGGTGGGAGAACTTACCAGTAAATGGTTTAGTTCTCAAGCCTTATTTTTCTTAATGGTTTTTATTTTTGTTTTCTTGTACATAAATAAATGATTTGATTGGTTTGATTACTTTAGATTAGTTTTAGTTGTTTTCTTTTACTTGCTTATAGTTTTTTATTGTAGGTAGAGTTTGGTTTATTTATGTTTCAATAAATCAGCACAACTTTTTGGTTTTTTGGAGTTCATCAGAGTTCTGGATAAACTAAAATCTTTGACCTAATACTACCTACTATTTATGCTTACAATGCTTAGAGATTCTTCAAGACTAGCAGATTTTCTAAATGGATTATGAACACATTTTAAGTCTTGCCTAATCCTTGTAAAATAAATAAGGATAGAAAAGTCCAGAGTACTATTTTGAGGCTCCATTCATCTCACATTAAAAGTTTCCCTAGGGGGTAACAGCAAAAGACCCATGGAAAGGAAGCAAGGTAAACATTGTATTATATTTAAACGATCCCATGCCATAAATTGAAATCCAAAAGGATAATAAGAGTCAAAATATCCTAAAAAAAATATGTATCAAAAACATATACTGAACCACATCAGTATGAATGAGATTTCCAAAGTTCTTCTTCGTTTGTGAGTTAAAATTAAAATATCTCTCACACAAAAGGACACTATGGATAGAGGAGCTTGAATTAAAATTCAAAAAGAAAGCAATCAGGACGACTCAAAAGGAGTAAAGTCCAGAAGCATAAAAAAGTGCAAATTGGCATGGGAATGAGGAACAAATGGATATATCTATTTACCATATGTTACTATCCTATGGTGTCTAAGTTGGAAGCCACCCAAAGGTAGAGGTAAAATAAAACTCATATCTTTAGCCTTAGAAGAGTTATCCAGACTTTTGAAATCCTGGTTCCCCTTCTTAAACTTGGACTATCATCAATGACTAAAGTTCATAAATATATCATTTTGGAATCCAAATATCTTTAGGAAACCTAATAAAATGATATCACCAAAACATTCTGTTGTATCAAAGAATAAGTTGTTTAGATATCTATGTTCGCTAGGTAGTCACCAATTGTTGCAGCTACAACGTTTCCCCGAAATTTTTTTTTTTTTAGGGTTCCCCCCTTTATTTTTTAGTATCTAGATGGCCTAGGAATGTTTTATTTCTACCAAATTTGGCCCAAGGCTCAACTATATTTTGAAAAAAAATAGTTTTTTCATGTCCATATCAGATCCTTAGTTGACCAGTCTTCCGAAATAGTGGAGGCATAGTCCACTGTCGTTCTGATGTGTTTATCGGAAGCCTTTCGAGGTCTAAGCCACCATATCGGGAGTGAGTTTATCTAGGCTCTAGGATATAGTCTGTTGAGGTTCCAACATTTTAGTATAAAGTTAATCCGATGGATCGGATGTCCCTTTGACTATTGTTTTTCGATGTCCGGTGAAGTTGACATTTTCGTCGTCGGTTTTATGTTTCGGAATGAACCGACAGATTTAGTTTATTCACCATCTGACGTTGCGGAAGGTTAATGATGAGTCAATACAAAGCCTCATAATTTCCTCTCCGATACTGGAGAATTTAGTCCTGTTGATTTCCGATGTATCTTTCCCATGCGATTACCCAGCAGGTAGAGCCATTCCTATCCGACGTTGTGGATATCTTCAGGACTATATGTGTGGTGTTTGGTCAAGATTTTTCCCGCTAGTGTTTCACTCCTGGTCGAGGTTTATAACACTGTTGTGAGCCCGTGACTTCTCATTTTCAAAGTGGTATCCATCAAAATTGATTGCGCATAGCTTTCAAACTTCTATACATTCTCCTCTATGCTCGCAGAAGTTATCTCCTATCCAGGTCGCCCGCATCTTCGTTGCCAAGTAGGATCCTTTCATGAATTTGTTTTTGTTGGTGTTTAAATCGTCAGGGTGGATAGGGATAGGTTTTAACAGTAGGGCGAGGATTTTTGTGTATTTTTGGTCTTCCTATGGTGAGCTCCATTTATTTGGGATGTGTCCTGCTCATTTGTGAGCGTTTTCATTTCTGGACGGTTAGGTTTTTCCATATCTGCCGATGTCCAACCATGAATACATTTGTGGCATTTTTGTTTGTTGGGAAGGTTAGGGAAAGGTGCAGATGAGAATTTCACTGTCTGCACCTCCCTATTCATTATGGCCTTGTTTTAAAGCCCAATCTACATGGCCATGTCTTCTTTGACAACAGGTTTCCATGGGACATAGGAGGGCCTCGAAATTGATAGGGGTTTAGGGGTTTTTGTGTTGAAACAGACGGTGGTGTGAGCCTTTGCCTTAGTCGAGATGCACATATATATTTTTAGGAAGATGGAAGAGATTAGGGTTTTTGAGCTAGCAGAGCTTTAGCAGGTTTGGGGGGCAGCAATATTTTGCAGTTTCTCTTTGTTTAAATTCTCTCATTCAGAGGAACTATGGGTTTTGATAATAATTTTCAATATGGATATCGACAAAATGGTAATATTTGGTTTATTTATTGTTTCTCACTACACTTCTTGCTAGATATAAATAAACTGAGATTATGTTGTATGATGTTCACAGGTAAATTATCAACACAACAATATGTAGCACAAACAGAAGAAGAAATCCCAAGTAACCGAAGAGGAACCTGAGTGCAGGTGATAACCAGAGTGGAAGTCATCTATGAAGATACTAAAGCTATTACTAGAGTTGAGCCAGAATATAAATGGGGAGAGGTGTATAGGATGATTTCAAGCCAGACTATTCTAGATGCTAATTTTGAAGATATGTACATGTATGAAAATATTGAGAGGTCAACCCTTATGAAAGTGGCTACCAGACCCGAGATTTTCCAATGTTCGGAAGTGATAAGTTGGATTCTTCCTAGGGCAGATGTAACACGGATGATATTGGAAAATATTGAGAAGCAGGGCTATGTTGCATATAGCCCAGCTTATGTATCTATGGCGTATAATTTACCAACAGCACAAACTTATATGACTGAAAGTTGGTTAAAGGAGCTGAATTTAGACATGGTTGAAACAATTAAGAAGATGATGATACCAGGAAAGAACTTCCATACAAGGCCTTCTGGAGAGTATGAAATATCAACTCTCCATACTCCATATAGGTTCATTGTTTCAATGCTGAACATAATTTTTGGAAGAGCTAATGGAAAAAGTTTTAAAATGGGTTGGATGCCAGGTATCTATTTTGTTGCTACACAAGGTACAATTTTTAACTAGGCAAGTATAGTATCCAACAGTCTGTCTTCCTGTATAATCATAGCATTGGGAGGAGTGTCCCAAAAGAAGTCAGAATTTTACATGAGTTCCATTTTTGATTGATTTCATTCTATGCACTCTGCCATTCTCAGCCTTAAAGTTCCATTGGGATAACCCCCGAGCTCTAGTGTACGCAGCTTACAAACTATTTTGGGCCCACAAACATTACAGCTACTACAAGGAAATTTGTGAGAATTTCATCATGCCCTTGTACACATTAATCTTCTTGTCCAAATGCAATTGTATGTAGAAGCAGCTTTAAAAGTGCACGCAATAATACGAAGTTATTATCTAACAGAAGAAGGCCTATACTTAAGAATGTATGGTGGTTCAAGAGCCCCTTCTCTTCTACCGAAATATGCCACAGACTATGTAGTCCACAAAGAGGCTGTGAGATAGTTGTATGTTGATGGAGTAGGGAATTTCCTTTTTTAGCAAAAGAAAGCATTCTATCCTACAGTTCCTTTTTTTGTAGGAAGCTACAAATTTTCTAGGGTAAAGAATCCAGCAAAGTTTGTCAAAGAATTAGAGTATTTTCACTTTGGTGAAATGAATTTCCATAGGAATGACTCTGCGGGAAAATTTGTTGATTATTGCATCGAAGTTAGAGTACATTTTGAATATAAAAATTTATGGGATAAGGATGAAGAAACCTTCTGAAATGCTAAGAACATGACCAATTTAAAGAAAAGATTCAAGTAGAAGATGGCCATTGTTGGTGGTAAAGGTAAAGCTACTGAGAAGAAGAAAAGGAAAGAAGAAGAATAAGCAAAAAAGAGGCAGGAAGAAGCTAATAGAATAGTACATGAGGTAGAGAACTGGTTGAGAACAAAAGAAGAAGAAAATAAACGAGCAGCTGAAGAAGCAGCAAAGAATATTGAAGAAGAAAAGAAAACAAAATAAGAAGAGGAAATACAAAAAAAGTAGGCAGAAAGTGAATGGTTCATATTAGAAGGTGTCCAAAAGGAAAAACAACAAATAGAAAAGACAACGGAAGGATCTAGAATAGAGACATTAGAAGGACAAGACCCTATTGATCAAGAATAGGCTCAGACTGATATTAACCCATTAGATCCTATTGTTCCTTTTAGTAGTACAGTACGAGAAGGTTCAGGGTCAATTTCTGGAGTTGAATTAATTTCTTTCATGCCCACTGAAGGGGAGGAGGTGCTTTATTTTAACGCTATCTTTTACAACAAAGAAAAAAAGAGAATCATCAAAAGAACCGAGAAGAAAATGGACACTAGGGGTAAGCCAGGAGTGATGGTGACTGATAAGACAGTGGTTCATGGCACACACAAAGATCCATAATTAATAGCAAGGGTTGGGGTATCTTTAACCCTATCCACTGAGGATAATGTATATAGAATCATGACAAACCTAGAACTGTCACAGAAAAAGGTCACACAGTTGAAAGAGACTATGAAGAAAGAAAGGAGCGAAAGTCAGAGTATGAAAAGGAAGTATAAGAATATGATCGGTGAATTTAAGGTATCAAAGGTAGAATGTCAGACTCTGCAAGATGAGAAAGATTCTTTGGTAATATCTGCAAGAAATACGGAGAAGAATGCCTAGACCACCTTATCAGAGTTTAGAAATCTATAGTAGAGATATTAGAGTTTGGAAGCACAGAGGGATGAGCTTAGGTTATCATTTGAAGAATTGGACAAGGAAAAGGGCAGATTGGAAGGTAAAGTGACAGAGCTGGAAGAGCAGAAGACCACTGCAGAATGGAAGGCTAAGCTATATGAAATTTAGATGGTAGCCTTTGAGGAACAAAAGAATTCACTTGCAGCTTCACTGAAGTTAGCTATGGAGCATAAGGTTGATACTGAACCTTTAAAGAAGCATGCCCTTACACTCTAAAAGAAGATTCATCAAATGCAGCTGCAGATGATGGAAGAAATATTTAAAGTTTAACAGATAGACATCAGATTGGAAGAAATTGTAAATACAGCCTCTTATTTTTTGGATAGGACACAGGATATTCTAGAGACTCAGTAGGGAAGGATGAAATGGGTAGAAATGAACAAGGAATCTCCCGCAGATACACCTGTCAAAGACTTGGAAATGATAAAGCTAGACTATGAGTTGATTGAGTTTTCTAGCAATGCAACAGAAGAACTAAAAAATACAGTGAAGAAAACAAATAATATCTGTGTTGAATTATGTAGGAGAGTGCTCCTAACTTATAATCAGTGTCAGACCTTGGTTGCAAAAAGATTAGAAGTGTTTCCAGAGCATGAAATTTTTTTGAAACAATTACAAGAGAGATGCAACGAAGATGAGCAGGCTATTCAGCAAGTCAAGGAGTTAGATGAAAAGATACTTAAGACTGAAATATCACATGTATCTATGAGTATCCACTTGCTGGAAGACCAGTTGCACTTGATTCCTGCCAGGATAGAGGGTGTAAAGGCCCAGGATTCTTAGCACGAAATTACGATCAGATTTCTCGAACCTTCTAGTTTTGAGAATATAGCAACAGAGGAAAATGTATGGATAAATTTTATGAACGAGCAGGCTGGACCCTATTAGTTTGATTGTTTATTACTTTGATAATGAATGTAATATATTGTATTTATCTTTTTTTTCACAAGCTAAAAGACAAAATTTTGTATGGGAAAGGTTGGGGAAGCCCAAAATACAACGAGGGAAGCACAAGATTTTTTTATTTTTGTATAAGTATAGGCAATATTGATGTATCAAAGGACCTTTTTTAATACTGTCTTTGTGCAATATTATTGTGAGAAGAACTATTTCATCTTATAATAAACAGTTATATTTTTTGGGCTAGAGAAAGCACTGTGGGGTTTCAAATGCTTGACTTGGACTGGTTGGATGTGAACTATTTCCATTTCAGCCTATTTTCATGAACTGTGAGACCATTCTAACTTATGAATTATTTCCTGTTATGAATGTGTTCTTGTTTATTACTGCAAAATTTCCACAATCGTATTTGAGTAATGAATGTTTTAATTAACAATGAGCTATCTCTTTGATTATATGTCTATTGATATACATGTGTTTAGAAATATTAACAGCTATCTGTAGTGTTCTTTATGCATGTTATACAATACATTACTTAGCATTAATTATAGTATTGCTCCCTAGGGATAGGTTAGAAAGTTTTAGTTATTTTTTTTGTTTACAATTTAGAAGTGAGAGAGGTAAGATGAGAGGTAAGAACCTGCACATCACATTGTGACACTCCTTGTTTTCTCTATCAATCGAATTTAGCTAGGCACTTGCATATCATATACAAATATAAAACTAAAAAATACACTTAAACAATGGACCAGGCCGCAACTGGTAAAATAAGCCTTAACCATTACTTGACCTACGGTCGTCGGACTGTAAACCAGACAAATTGCCCATACCAAACAATAACGAGCTAATTGGGAACATTTATTGGGGAGAATACCTACTGTTGTTACCTACAATTTTTTAGGCCTCAACACCACTTTACCAATGGTATAGACCACCATCCTCAAGGGACAATTCATTATACTTTGAATGCATAGTTTCCCAGATTGAGACTACATGCCTAGTGCACAATGTTGGTCTATCAAATCCTCCAGGGAGATCTCTTCTCCTTGTGTGTCGGATAAGACTACTGATCTACCTCTCCACGAAAAACCAGCTAAGAAGTAGATATCCTTGATATATATAGCCAAGGCATGGGTCCCAACCACAAAGTGTTGCTCCTCAGATCCGACATATCTATGATATACTCTAGTAAACGGATATATGCCTTCATGCCTGGCACCCTAAAGTATTTCAACAAGGTATCTATAGTGGTTGGATCACTAACAGCTTGGAAGTCTGCAGTCTCATGCTCTTGCTCTTTCCAAATAACCATAATGTAAAAACTGTCTTGCACCTGCAAAACACAATTTTTTTTATTATCAATAATCACATTATGGCCAAAGGAAAGCATAAAAATATTTTTTAAGCAAATATAAAAGGTAAAAAATTATTTTTTATGAACCTAGGGTTAATTTTTGCATCTTTTGGACCTATGACGCCTTCCTTTGTGGAATACAAAGTGCCTATGGTGCCTCTTTCTCCACTAGCATAGAGCATCGATCATCGACGCCTCTGTCCCAACATGACGAAGCATCGTCGTGCCCATGACCAGAAAAAATAAAGGGTTGTATAGCCTGTGTTTTGGCCAACCAAAACGCTTAAAACCCCTAAAAATTCGTAAGAAAACACCTATACAATGTTTTAAAACCTTCTATTATTTTTTAAAAAACTAATAAAATTCATTATGAGCATGAAATGGAAATGAAAATGGTTGAGATGCTTACCTCTTCCAAGAACATTGAGAAGCAATGGATGGAGACACTTGCCAAATCACTAGTGGAAGCCTTTCTCTTTCACTCCAACTACCAAAAATCTCACAATGCTAAAATAAAATGGTAAATAATTCTTACTATCCCTTTCTATTTATAAAAATTTTGGAAGTTTTCACTATTTCATTATAATTTAATTATTTTGAAGTCCAAAAATATATTATGAAAGTGGGTTTTTTACTATTGACTTTATATAGTTTTGATAAAGTTGGTTTTCAATGTGTTTTTGAGCTTTCCGTTCAAACTTTGGTTCATGGCTATGATACACCTATGATACAAGATCTTTTAGTATTTTTTAGGCTTTGAGTGAAAATGAAAAAGTACCAAGCGTCTTTGTACACTTTTCACATGCTCGTTAAAACACTAGTAAAAGAGTGTCGAGTATACTATACTTTTTCTATTTCTCAGACTCGTTAAAAGTGGATTATGAAAAAGAAAAACCTATTTACGGAGTTATATTTAATCTCTTTTCAGTCTCCCTAAAAACATAAAAATATTTCCAAGTGAACTAGTTACATTCATGCTTGTAAAAAAATCAGAACGGTCGACTAGTCGGTGGTAGGTTATCTCTTTTTCGAATCGACTATGCCTATTTTACGAAAAAAGAACCCTCTTGGAGTCTCCTTGTGTCTTCAATGAGGCTCTCTAAACATGAATGATGCTGATTTCGCTTTCATAGAACTCATAAAATCAAACGATGAAAGACCCTATTTGGAAACAAACCCCTCCTTGCTTCGGTTCGTAAAACATATGAGTTTGGACTTGTCCGAAGGACAAGATATATCGAGCGTTTGTTACCCTCTTCCAGCTCGTTAAAAACCAAAGAGGCACTCATCAATCATGATGGGTAAATTAAGGGAAAGGGGAATGTTTTTTCATTTGTATGTATGGAAGTCTATAGTCCACCTTTGAACATGGCACTTGTCTACATTTACATATCTGAATAGATGGGTATTCAGTATGTCTTCGAGTCGATCCACTTTTGTGAGTCACCTAACTTCTTTGAGTTAATTCAAAGAATTATTTGTAATATTCCTTACATTACACCTGGTTTTGGTCTCGTCGAGTCAATGCTTCCAAGTCATTTGTCGTTCCACAAATTTTTCAAAGGTTATCTCTTCCAAAAAAATAACTCGTTAGTAACTTTACCTATCCATAAAGTCAGTCATGTCTGAGTCAGTTTTATCACTTAAATACAAATATTGTTCCTTGTTTCATGTCACTGATGTGGGAATCATCATGGACCTCTTGTAACAAGTCTATTCCTGTCAACTTCAGTTCATCATCCAGGAATTAGACCTAGAAATCTAGTCAAGTACCTTGAAGCCCGCATGCCTCAATGGCAGGTTTCCTTGCTTTCAATTGTAGGTTTTCATCATTGAACTCTTATTGAAATATTCTATAAAGTGTTCAACTTCAAAACATCTATTCACACTTGGAAGAATGTACTTAGATACCTTGGATATCATTGACATTAATGATGATTTCCCTCACACTTGTTAACAGTTTTCATCAAAGACTGATAATCAAGTGGTTTCTGCCATGTTTGACGTCAAAACTCTATTCACATGGTTAGAATCATATTAGTTTGGGATTGGAATGAATACCCTAAGTAGTTAGGTTTTGTCACTATGATTACCTATGTCAGGTTGCATTTAGAGATCAGTTAAAATCCTGACATGGATCCACATTGTATGCTTGGCGGCTATGTTCTATATTTTGAAGTCTCGACATGGATCTACGTTGTATGCTTCGTATCCATGTCCTACTTCTTATGTTAGTAATTCATGGATCTACAATGTATTAGTGGTAGCCATGACATGGTCATCATCATGGATCTGCAGTGTATTGGTTCACAACCATGCTTGAGTTGGGTAAGTCAGTTACTAGTTCTATATCAATTATGAGCACATCTCTCATTGCCTCTATACCACATAGATATCTTACAAACTATTTCACCTATCACTTCCTTATAGCTTCATATTTTGGGGGGCATTCTATTGCACCTGGAAATTCCACATGCCTATTTGCCTTTCAGAAACCCTAACCTAAGACACCTTAGTTACCTCTTTTTTTCCATATCTTTGAGGGACGGCACCTTTACCTTGTTTTCACAGAGCGCCAATGGTGCCTTCACTAGTGGAGTAAGGAGCGCCAACCTGCCTTTCCTTTGGAAATATTTTAGGTCGGTGCCTTGACCTATTCTGCCCAGTGCATTGATAGGCCAAATAAGGGAAAAAAGAAGGTTTTGTAATCTTCCGTATGGAAGCCTCTGTGGAGTCAATTCCTATTTTCTTGGGAGGGGTGGAATTCACCTCCCTTACCTGTTGGGATCACCTCTTATCCATTTCCAAGTCAATCTCATGTGTTTTGGGCCTATAAATGAAGCCTTCATAATGTGAGTGGGAGAGGCCAAAATAAGGTATCCTTATGCTGTTGGATTGAATTCTGAGTAAGAGGAAAAGTAGAGTGGCTTATATGTGAAGAGATGTTCATAGGTGCAGAGGATTGTAGATTTATTGAGGTTGAAGCCATCAACATCAAGGCTTGATTGTTACTTAATCTTATTATTTTCTAATACAAAAGTGTTTCCCTTTCCTATATTTGATGTGTTGTTAATTTCAATTGAATATTATCAGACTCCTTGATCACTGATATAAGTAATTAATCTATCATGATACTCTCATCTTGTTTGTTTGTCTTTTGGTCTATTTTGCAGGTTTTGAACCATTGCAAGGGATTTTGGAGCAAAGACAAAGATATCTAGGTTTGAGGTATATTTTATTTCATGTTGTTTACATTGATTACTTAAGGAAAGGATATACTGCTTTGTCTTTTTTTTCTATACTTGTGACTTACAAGGAAAATAAATAAACATTGTCTGTACCGATTGCATAATTCTTACAAACAACATAGTGATTTTTTCTTAGTTTTTTTGGGATATGTTTGGGAAATAGAGAGCTTGAGCCCAACAAGAAGGATTTGGGTGAGGGTTCCGGTCGTTGGATATGTGAAAGGTTCCTAATATTAGGTAAGTATAGGAAATGGTAAGTCGTGTGATCTTTAATATTTCATAAAGAACATGGAAGGAGGATATGAATATGTTAAGGGAGAGGGGAGATTAGGGAACCAGTAATGTTCACTATCCCTAGAAGTGTGCCCCTAAAAGTTTTAGGTTGCGAAGGGAAAAGTGATATTAATGTTGACAATATTGATGTGATTGATGGAGAAGAGCACACAACCTCAGTTGGTGAGGCATTGGTAAGAGTGATTGGGTTGAAGCTGATATGAGCATAAGGAATTAGGGTTACTTGTGGGTATGGAGGTGTTAAATACCATATAGGTATGTCAAGAGTGAGTCATGGTAAGGTTAGGTTTTCCATGACTGGTGTGCCTTGAAAACTAGGAGGGGAAAAATATAAGGTGATTCTATGATAGTTTCAATTAAAGGAGGGGGAGGAGTTATTTAGGATTCAAGTGGGATCTATGTGATTGGTAATGTCATAGAAGTTGAAGAAGATGATATTGGTTCATATATAAAGGAAAATATGCTACACATAAGGGATTCGTTTGATGGTGTGATGAAAGGTGGCAGTTTTTTATATGCCCCAAACAGTGAGGAATATTTATAGATTCATAGGCCTATATTATTATTAGAAGGGAGATTAGGATCAATACCTCTTGTTGGTAGGAAATTGTTTGGGATGTCGGTGAGGTGGGGTTTGTATTATCTAATTTTATCAAGGGTGATTAATTTACTATTATGGGGGGGAATCATGTTGTAGAAGACTGAGGAGGTGACAACCTTCATTGTGTACATAAAAAATGACTAAGGAGGATGTTGTAATCAAGTCAGGAAATAACAAATGTTACATCAAGGAGAAACATATTTTCCCCTAGTTTGATGGTGACCTTTTAGAAAATTTGTTGTGGTTTTGATTGATGACCATCATAGGTGTGAATGCTTATTGTGGATGGTATGATTTCAAGGCACCCTATCACTTCCAAATGGTGGTTGAGTTGACATGACACATGTATAAGAACCTTTTGTCGATGATACATTGATGAATGATGATATTCTTGATTGTGATGATGATCTAGAATGTGACATATGAAGGAAACCTATGTTCACCTTGGCTTAAGTCAAAGAACATCATGCATGAATCAGATGTATATATGGAACCTAATGTAGATAGTAATGGGTTTTTTAAGAATGGAAAGGACTGAGGGCCTTGATCAAGGACATGGTAGTATGGGATTGGGCTAGAGAATCTACAATGTTGTATTTATGAGAAACAATTGTATGAGATGGATTTGGTACCCTATGAAGTCACCAGTTTTATTATGAATAAATTCGCTCAATGGTGACTGAATTCATATTGCGTTATAAGATGCAATCAAGACAACAAACCAAATAAGGGTTTGTATAAAAAATAAATATGTGTTGAAGAAAATAAACACAGAAAAAAGTGTGTGAGCTAACAATAAGAAATTAAATTACTAAAATGAGATTCAAACAAGAAAATGGAGAAAAGCTTCAAATTTATTCTAAATGTCCAATGGAAGAAATAAATATAATGGTATCACCTTGAGGAATGATGTGGAAATGTGGAATCCAACAATCACTTTGGGAAGGGTTGTTTAACCCTTGTGACTGGTAGCAATAGATCCTATTTTAGATGCTAAAATGGGAACCCCATTCATTCACTAAGATATCCTTCAAGGTTATAGTCTTTCCCATGGGGTTTTCTTCATCCTCACTATAAGTGCTATGTTTTGGTTTTTAATAAAATTATTTCAAAACCTTGGTTTTTTCTGTTTTGTGGATTGTAGGACAACCCTTTTTGCTTGTTATTTTTGCTTTCCCGCAACCTACATTTCGTAATCCGCAATGTAGATAGAGGAAGTCCTTTTTTTTGGAGGTTTTGAAAATTGTTTTCTTGCAACCCACAATGCAGCTTGCGGATTTTGAAATTTCTTTGTTTTCTTGTTTTTTCCTTTCTACAACCCACAACCCACAATGCACATTTCGACTGTCAAAAACTTTTGTTTTCAATAAAATCTTATTTTTCTATTCCACATTTCTGCAACCCACAATGCAGATTTCAGAAATCGGTAACCCAATAAGTAATAAAATTGTGAAGATTTCTTCTCGCAATTCCGGATTGCAGATTGCAAAAATTAACAAATTTATTTTTCATTACAAATATCATCTCGCTTCCTACAACCCGCAATGCGTATTTTGAATTGCAGAAATCAAAATTTAAAGAAATGTGTTAAAGTTCATCTGTGCATTTTGGTTTCCCCCTATAATATCAACCGTTGATCCTTTCAAAATATACGGTCTAGATATATTTTTCTGTTGGGATTGGATTATTTAAATCATTTGAATTTATGAATTAATCACCATTTTCACTTGCAAATTTTACTGCGCTTAATATTCTACTGATATTTTTACTGTGATTTCTCTCACCATGCCCATGAATCCTCCTCTTTTCGAGCTATTCACGGGTAATTTTCTAAAATCTCTGTATTTTTACCATATATATATTGTTAATTTTGTTCGGGTACATAGGGTACTCCCAAAATACCGAACACCAAGAGCCGCCACTCACACAAACAAATCGCAGATCAACACACCGAGATTTTGACGTGGTTAAAAACCTCAAAAGGGAAACAGTCCACAGCCTCAGCCAAATAGCTACTTGGAGCAATTTATTATGCAAAGGAAAGAAAGTTATAAATGAGCTTCTCTTAATCAATCAACTAGACAAGGACCATCCATGCTCTTTAAATAGAGAACATGGACTAACCAGGTGTTAAGCCATGGATCTATGGTAGGTATGATCTAAGAGAAGTTGAACCATAGGATCACTTTATGTCTAGAACATATCATGACCATCGGATTAGAATATTTACGAATGCATAGTAAAGAAACACACTTTACCTAACGGATCTATTACACAAGTTGATCTTAACTAACTCCTAAGTGTCTAAATATCCTAACATCCCCCCTTAAGAACAACTTGGGATAGGATTGAATGATTTACAAAGTGACACTATTAGGAGAAAGAAGGAGGAATTAGAGCCTATCCCACCTTAATGACAAGTTCCTGAACTCCTAACATAGATTGAAGTTTAGAAAACTTCACTTCTATAAGAGATTTGGTGAAGATGTCTGCAACTTGATCATCTGTAGGGAAAAAGAGCACTTCAAGAACACGATCATGAACAAGATTTCCGATGAAGTGCATATGTAGCTCAATGTGTTTTCTGCGTTGATGTAGAACTAGATATTTAGAAAGATTGATGGCACTTTGATTGTTGCACCAAAGTGGAGTAGGTTATTGCTGCTCGCATCCAAACTCTGATAGGATCTATCGAAGCTATAAAGCTTCCTGACTTGCATTAACTGTGGCTTGATATTATGCTTCTGCTTAAGAAAGAGCAAGAGCTTGTTGTTTCTTACAATCTCAAGTGAAATTTCCAGATCCCAGACTAAAAACATAACCTACAGTAGAATTTTGATCATCAATATCGTCGGCCCAATATGAATCAGTGCAACCAACCAACAAAGGTGCCCCCCCTGTATTGTAATGAATCCCAAACTGAATTGTACCCCAAATATATCGAAGTATTATTTTTGTTAGTTTCCAGTGAATTTCATGAGGTGTTTTCATATAACGAGAAACACGACCAACGAAAAAGGAATGGTCATGAAGAGAATGAGTCAAGTATAAGATACTAGCAACAAGGTGGAATCTACTTCAAGGGAAGTACAAGTGGCAGAAAGTTTGACTCTAGACAGGAAGGGAGAAGGGGCCGATTTACAATCTTCCATGTGAAAGCAACGAAAAAGGTCACAAGAATACTTAGACTGGGAAAGAAATATTCCTTCTTTGGTTTGAAAGACTTGGAGACCAAGAAAATAATGCAAATGTCCTAAGTTTGACATTTCAAAATTTTGCTTAAGACTGGATTTCACATGGGTTAAAAGATTAGGGTCACTACCAGTAAGGATAAGATCATCAACATAAAGAAAAAGGATGATGAGATGGTTTCCTACTTTCTTGGTATAGTCATTGGGGTCAGAATGGAATCTAGAAAAACCAGTGTCATGGAGAAAGCTATCCATTTTGGCATAACAAGCTATAAGAGATTGCTTAAGGCCATATAAGGATTTCTTAAGGCAACAAACAAGGCTAGAGTTATTCTGAACATATACAGGAGTTTGTTCCATGTAAATTTCCTCCTGTAAATCACCATGTAGGAAGGCATACTTGACATCCATTTGATGGACTTCCAAGTTATGTAAGGCTACAAGGGAAAGAACAAGGTGGATGGAGTTCATTTTTGCGATAGGAGAAAAGGTTTCATTGTAGTCAATCCCTTCAACTTAGGAAAAAAATTTGGAAACTAACCTTTCCTTAAGTCTTTCAACACTTCCATCTGATGCATATTTAGTTCTATAGACCCATTTATATCTGACAAGTTTTCTTCCTTTTGGAAGAGGAACAAGATCCCAAGTATCATTCGCCATTAAGGAACGATATTCTTCATCCATAGCTACATCCCAATCTGGATTTCTGGAAGCTTTTGTAAAAGTTTCTGGATCATGATTCTTAAAAACTTGATACAGAAGAGAAGAATCTCACCGAAACTAAGAATGTGTATGACGTTGATCTCTAGGATCACTGGCAATATCACCAGTTGCTTCACATGTTGAATGGACCCATCGAGGAAGAACTTGTGTTGGTGCAACTGTAGGAACATGAGAAGGTGAAGGTGGATTTTCATCCTCACTATCATCATCATAAACTGGAGTTGGAAAGCTATCAAAGAAGTTGGAATTAGAAGAAGGCACAATCGCCGAATCAGGATTGGAGGCCAAAGACGGAACACCCGCCAAGTTAGGATGGCAGGCCAAGAGATTTTCATCAAATTTAACATCTCTTCTAATGATTATATCATGAGAATGTGGCTAAAGAAGTATATAAACTTTTACATCTTCAGAATATCCAACAAATATGCTCTTTTCACTTTTAGGCTGTAATGCTTTCTGTTTTTCATCCAGAATGTGAGCCCATGCTTCACTACCAAACACACAGAAGTGACTTACATCTGGTTTAATTTTACTCCATGATTCTTCCAATGTTATACCTTGTAAAACTTTAGTGGGTGTGCGATTAACTATGTAATTTGCACCATTTATTGCCTCAGCTCAATATTGAAGACTTAGTCCCTTAGATTGGATCATATAATTAGCCATTTCTTTTAAAGTGTGGTTCTTCCATTCAGCTACACCATTTTGTTGTGGTGTATATGGAATAGTGTGTTGTTTTTGGGTTCATTGTTCAGTGCAGAAAGTAGTGAAATTTTTGTTAACATATTCTCCTCCATTGTCAGATCTTAACTTAATGATTTGATGTCTAGATTGTTTTTCAACAAGGCCTTTGTAGGACAAGAACATGTTAAATACTTCACTCTTAAGTTTTAGGAAGTAAACCCAAGTGCGTATAGAGTAGTCATCAATGAAAGTTAAGAAATATTTGAAACATGAAAAGGAAGCAGATGTAAGAGAACCACACAAGCCACTATGCACAAGATCCAAGGGAACCAATGCATTCCAAGATGAACATTTGTCAAAACTGTCCCGATGATGTTTTTTGAGTACATAACTAGAACAAACACCATCCTTGAAAGATACCATCGAAATACCAGTCACCATATTGTCTTTACATAGTTGTTGCAATGAGCGATAATTTAAGAGACCAAATTGCTCGTGCCAAAGTTTGCTCAATTTATCACTATGAGAAACAAAACCTGAAAGAAAAGGTGATGACCCTAAGTTGTTAAATTTGTACAACTTGGTAATATCATCAACAATTCTAGTATCAAGGACATTTTGAGGGTCTTTAAAATCCTTGATAACAACTTGGTGAGGTGTAAACGTCACAGTTTTACCTTCACCCGAATGAGTGATTTGATAGACTGATAACAAATTGCAAGAAATTCTTGGAACACATAGTATATCACTAAAATGACCATTTTCTACTGGAACTGTTCTAGATCCTAGAACACTTAGAGAACTATCATCACCAACAAATATTTGTTTGGTGTTACATTCATGCATAGTAGAAAAGATGGCTTTATCCTTAGCCATATGATAAGGTGCTCTAGAATCAATGAGCCAATTATTTGAAGTAGAAGAAGAAGATGCAATATAAGAGTAATGAGATGCACAAAGTGCATTTCCATGAGAGGTAGATTCTGAAGATGAATCTAGGCTGATGTGGTGCTTCTTCATTGCTGCTTCCAAGGCTGCCATATTCTTGAAACACTTAGATTCATCATGATTATCTTTCCCACAAAATTGCAATGACACTCAGTCTTTTTTCCTTTTGGATTGGATCCTTTGTCATTTTTTAAGGAAGGATCTTACTGAGAGGGTTTGGGACCCTTGTTTGGCTTATTATTATGAAAATTTTGTTTCTTGGGAGGCTTGGATTTTTCTTTTTGTTGGGACAATAAGGCTTTCCCAGATGTATCTGCATTGTTAATTATTCTAGGATGAATGAGATTATATTGCTCTCTAATTAAGGAATCACAAAAGGATTCAAGAGTAGGCTCTTGATAGCTAGCTGCAGTCAAGGATTATTTCATGGAGTAAAATGTAGATACAAAAATAGAATATGCAGGTTCAAGTTTGGAAAGAATATGATAAATACATTGTTTGTCTTCTTTCTTAATCTTGCATTCTTCACATAAGAGTCTAAGAGTTTTATACTTAGATAAATAATATTGAATGCATGAAAAATCACTTGGATTCAAAGAAATCAACTCATTCTCAAGTTGATGACCTCGAATTTCATTGTGTTTACCAAACACAGATTCCAACTTTTCCCAATATTTATCAGGTTCATCAATTCCATATATGTGTAATCGCAAATCAATAGAGATTGACATCCCAATCAATCCATGAGCTTCATCACATATATTTTTCCATTTTATTTTCGTATCATCATCAATGGGTTTTGTTTCTTTACCTAAGGTAATTTTGAAAAGTCCCCTACTTTGTAGAACATCTTCCATACGATATTTCCATGAGAAATTGTTAGAACTGGTAAGTAGAATATCACAAGGGGTGGCCATATTGTAAAATAATAGCCGAAAAAACAAAAAACTAATTGTTTGGATGCAAAGAGCTCGAAAAATGAAGCTGTTTAAAAAAAAACGGCACTGAAAACTGATTCTGAATGATGAAGTTATGCTTGATCAAAGAAAATGTTGAAGATGTCCCCAAGAGTGACGTGCCCGATATTGACTTGACCAACTAAAAAAAAGAACCCCCTTCTTCCCAAAATGAACCTTTGACAATCACTTACAAGAAAGTTTTTTTTAAGTGAATCACTTTTGTAAAATAAGTGGTGTTCACTTTTACAATAATGGTACTTTAAATAGTGCGGCAATAAAAAACTTAAGTGACTCACTTTTTATTTTATTTTATTTTTAAGTGAGATGCACTTTTACAATAAAGTAACTTTAAAAATAGAAATTGCATGCACTATTAAAAAGTAACTTAATAAAACTTGAACTCAAGACCTATTAAGGAATAAAGCAACTTTGTACCAAGTGAGCTAAGTTTAAAAGATACGTAAAAGAAGGGAATGAGGACTGGGGTTTTGTTTTTTTTTACTCTTCTCTCTCGATTTCCATGCTTACTTATTTTACCTGTAAATCACACCACAAACCAAAAAACAAAAAGCAAAAAAAACATTTCCACACTTGAGGGGATAGATATCGTTAGCTTATCCATAAATTCAATGTTTTCTCTATGTTTCTAATTTGCCATGATTGCACAAGGTGCACGGCAAAGAGCATATGCAGCCAAGAAAACCCTTTCCCTTTTTGTTTTTGATTCACCACGATCGCGCAAGGTGCACAACAAAGAGAATATGCAAACAGGGAAGGCAACAATCTGAGACTAAAAACAATAAATATCTAAATAATAAAACTAATAAACATATGAGAGATTTAAAAATAAATAAAAAAAATCCATCACTGTAACATTATACCTTCAGATTTTCTGAAATGGGTGTTTTTGGATCAAACGAAAACCGTTTTTGATAAAAAGAAAACTATTTCCCAATGGAAACGACACTCTGGATGCAATGGAATATCTCCCATAGGAAAAAAATGCACAGAAACTCTAGAACCAAAAACCCTTTCAAAATTTCAGCAACACCAGTTCAAGATCTAGATCACAAATGAAAGCGGTTCTTCATAAATGCTCTAATATCATGTTCAGGTACATAGGGTACTCCTAAAAGGCCAAACACCAAGAGAATCCACTCACACAAACATATCACAGATCAACACACCGATGTTTTAATGTGGTTAAAACCCTCGAGAGGGAAACAGTTCATGGCCCCATCCAAATAGCTACTTGGAGCAACTTATTATGTAAAAAGAAGAAAGTTACAAATGAGCTTCTCATAATCGATCAAATAGCCCAAGAGCCTCCATGCTCTTTAAATAGAGATCATGGACCAACCAAGATTTAAGCCACGGATCAATGGTAGGTATGATCTAAGAGAAGTTGAACTGTCGGATCATTTTATGTCTAGAACATATCGTGATAGTCAGATTAGAATATTTACAAATGCATACTAATGAATACTAAAGAAACACACTTTACCTAATGGATATATTACCCAATTTGATTTTAACTAACTCCTAAGTGTCTAAATATCCTAACAAATTTTATCTTGGGTAATTCTTAATTATGGTCACTAAATTTGTATCAGAAATTGCTTCCCAATATGCAAACATGTCTAGAAACACAAGATCTAAGACCCCTCTCAATGAGAAGAAGAGTAACGACCCAAACATCGGCATCTTCTTTGACACCAGTGGACGAGTGTCGAAAACTTTCTACTTGAACTGGTTCAGAATTTATGCTATATTTGACAATGACAAAAATTTTGCCATTACCCACGATGAATCAAATTTCACCAATATCGGTAAGTATCAGCTTCACTATATTGTAGCTAGACCCCCATTCATGCCTTACATTGACCTCGTCATGTGGGAACTTGACCATGCCAACCCTAAAGAATGGTCCTTTGAAGACCATTCTCAGACCCATATAGCCTCTTTCCAACCTGAGGTTTTTTCTAAGGCATATGCTCTGAAACCACCCCAACAACTGTTGAATTCCCAAATCCTTGATGCAGTCATAACCCAATTCAATTTTTGAAGAAATGAAAAAGTCTTGGATGGACAACCATGCAGAGTTCATCCCTAAAGTTGAAAAATCCTATCTTGTCTCCTGGTTTAGGGAGCCATTCTCTCAGCTAGTAGCCATGTTATGTAGTTTGTACAGATTACCCAATTGCACTGTGTTTAAAGTTGAATGGACTCCCATAGGTTGTCACATATTGACAACAAGTGAATCGATCAATTGGGTGAAAATCCTATCAATGTTTTTAAAGGATGAAATTGAGAAATATAAAAAGAATTTGGCATCAAGGATCCCTTTCTTCTACCTCTCAAGGTATGTGATGGATGTCTTCTACACAACATCTTCATTCCTGACAATGGGATGGAACTAAACTAGAACTTCACCTCCAGTTCATATATACTACTCAGTTTTGTGGCAGGAAAACTCTGTTCCTCAAATTTATGAAATCTATGACCACTTCATTGGGACAATATACCATAATATTTTCAAAGGGGATTCCCCCACTTTCTTAGAGAGGTCCAGAGCACTAATCTCACTAATGGGTGATTGGTATGTGGGAGAATATTTATCCTACATCCTAATTTGGGGAAGCAACATAGTGCATCTTCTTCCAAGGATAGTGTGAAATAGACTAATGCTTCAGGAGATATCATTCCAAACTGTCATCGATGAGGGATTCTCAAAGCTTCCAATAGCCAAAAGGAAGTGTTAGCCCAAGTTTCCACTAAATTTGGTATTTTTGACTTTGCAAAATTCCTCGCATGCTTCCATTTTAGGAAAAGATATTACTAAAATGAACCTAGGGGAGGCATCGAAGAGGATGAATGATCCTAATTCATTTGTGGCGAGCCATTTTGTGCAGGAACATATGAAGGTCACATATTTCCATCAAGAACTCCCTAGTGATTCTATTTACAAGGGAGCAAATGACTTTTAAAAGGTAGTGAGTAGGATTCCCACACCTCAGGATAAAACCTTTGTCTTTCAATATCGAAAAGAGTTGAAAACCACTATGTTACATTTCAGGAAGCTGAGACTGACAATGGAATAAAATCTACAAAATAAAATGAAAGAAAAGCAAGCTAAAGAGTCATTCGCTAGCTCTTCCTATTCTCCTGCTACAAAATAAAAAGATAAAGGTAAATCTATTGTTGAAGGACCTACAAGAACACCTCAAAAGTGCAAGAACAAGCAGGAATGGCTGAGCCACAAGCTAAGAGGAAGAATGTTCAAGAGGCCACTCCATAGGTATAAATACAGGCAGCAGTTGTTGACCCACAACCTCTACCATAGGAATTCCAAAGGGCAGAACAACCGATTCTAATAGAACAGCCCAATCTGCAGTTACAACAGATCCAACAGGTTGATCCACTGCCCCTATAAAATCTTGAAGTACATGATATTGAGAGTGACCTTGAGGAGGATATTTCTCCTTCTATCTATGTTTGTCCTGTTACCATCCCTACCAGTTTATCACTAGCTATTACAACAACCCAATCATATGGGAATATTTTTGAGACTATATTTCCCCAACACACTTTTTCCAAAATTATTTTTTCCCAAATTCTATATGCTACTAATGGTACACATTCAATATCATCAGTAGCCATGCTCATTTCTACTCCATCTTCCACTTTACCTATTTTTTCAGCACCATTTGAGTTAACTTCCACATCCTCCCAAACGTATTCCTTTTTTCACCACTTGATAGTTCCCCCGTCCTCACTACTTCTTCCCAACCTACCACATATGTTCCCCCTTCCATCTTTTCAACCCCTACCCCTATTATTCCCATGCCTTCCACTACCATCCCTTCCATCAATATGTAGATCCCTGCATCTGAAATTCCCATGCCTACACCAATAGTCACAATCCCTGAGGGAACCCTCTCAACAACAAAAGATATGGATGAATTTTGTGAAGATGTTGTTGTCTCCTTGGGAGAATATTTTTGGAGCAAAAAAGAGAAGGTTGTGGTAAATAAGGGATCCGAGAGGTCAAGAGAAGGAATATTCAAGAAGGGGTCAGTTCTAAATAATATTATTTGGAAGAAGGTCTCCTCTAATGTCAAACAAGAAGCCTTGGAAACTGCAACTGCTATGGGAGCTTTCGGTGGGGGAAAATTTGATTCAGTTTCCTTGTTGGATAAGGAACTAGAAGAAAATGAGCAGGAATTGAAGAATTCCAAACATGACCAAGCACGATCCAATTCTCACCATAAGCAGTAACTACAAGACCTAAGAGATGAATATGAAGGCAATCTAAAGCAACTTCAAGAGCATAATGATCACCTAAATCAATATCTTGAAAAGGAAGAAGGTTTTAATAATGAACCTGCTCATAAGATCTCCACCCTTGAGCAGCAGCTCAAATACCTACAACTTGTATCTATTAGATCTTCATTCTCCAATTTTATAGAATAAAAAATAAAACTACTAGACTATAAGATTCATGATGAATTGTATCAAAGAATGGTTATCCCATTTGAAGGATTCAACAAAGTGCAAGAAAAATATAATGCGTTTGAGTACCATTCTGACATTCTCCATGATCAAAATAGAAGAATAAATGAAGCAACGAGGGATTTTGATAACTTAGTCGACTGGAAAAGTTATATCAAGGATAGACCTGATGATTTCCATTTTTGGACACAGGAAAACTCAAGAGGATCTAGGTTTCAATTGAGACATGGGAGAGTGTTTTTGACCTAGTAGGGTCCATCATCAAAGGTGGAAAAGTAGCTTGTAAGAGAAGGTGGTTTTCTTGAGAAATCTTGCTTAGTTTTATGGATCTTCCATTATTGGATCCAATTGATGAGGCCATGCCTCCAAAGCTAAAGCTAGAACATATTAAAAAATACTTTTCCAGAGCTAAGGAGAAGAGCTAGGAAATTAGTTAGCTTCACTTGTATGAGATCAAGGAGTGGATCGAGGCATCTCTTACCTCACAGATGAAGATCGACCTTTTCCTCTGGGAATGGGAAAAGGTTAATAAGAGGGAATTCATATCTCTAGTTTGAAAATATGAGATGCATTTGGAACATGCACAATATCAGGACATACATGATTTGTTGGATGCATTCTCCAAGTGGTGATCTGCGCTTGGAAAATCCTAAATTGAACATTTTGTAATCCCATATATTGGGAAGATTTTTCTCTTTTTGTAAACTACTGTAATAATTATTTAAATGTAAGGATGTCTCCTAAGGAGGGGGGTCGCAGGTGTAATTATAGGATTACCATAGGAGAATGGACTACCAAAGACATAGGCGGGACATTCTATAATTTTGGAAAGATTGTATTTTTTTGCAGTTTTAATAAAAGTTACAGTTTCTTCTGTTATGTTTTGTGGTTATTCATTACATTTATTTCATGTATTTTAGTCACTTTTCTATAATTATGGCAGACTAATCATAGGTTGTTCATTTATTCAACATGTTGACTTATGTATTGATGCCTCATTACAATATTAGCATGTTAAACATGTATTGAATAAATGTGTTTATTTAATTCATATGTCATTTGCTGCAACTATTGAAATGTCACTTATGCCCTATACTAATTTTTGAATTGGTATTATCTAATAGAATATTTTTGCACACATAATACTTTAAATTAAGCATTGCAATTGTCATTGTTTAGTTTTATTTGAAGTTCACTAAAGGAAACAAACTCGATCTATATTTTTATATCTTGAGTAATTATTTCCCTGTCATCAATTACACATCATAACCGTTCTGCTTAAAGATCTTTCACAGTCACTATCTTAGTTTCCTCAGACAGTTCAGTCTAGTGTCCAGTTACTTGAAATATTTCTCAGATATTCCTTGTAGGAAGAACAGATCTACTTGATCTGAAAACCCTTGTGTCAGTGGAGGCCTTGTATCCATAGGATTTAGTCATCCCAAACAACTCGGGGATAGAATTATCTATGTGTGGGATCGATTTGAAGCCTTTCTAGTTGGATTTTATCCTTGTGTTCGTTGTCTTTAGATTATCCAACAACCTACAATCCTGAGCCATCAACAAATGGCGCTAAGGAAGGACATAGTTTAATATGTCAAGAAAAAAAAAGTAAACCTCCTCCTTCCAGATCACCAATCATTACTAGAAGCCATATCCAAGCTTCTACATCTACAACTAAGCCTATAGAAACTTGGACAATAGTCCTTGTCACCCCTGTCCTGGAACAAGTCAATAAAAGGACATAATTCTTATTTGTATCACCAACTAGAGGAACCTTCACCCTTGAACAATTGAGAAAGAGCACACAATATATAACTTCCAGGGTAGAGAAGAGGAATAAAACAATTTGAAACCTTAGAGACTCTTTGTCCTTACCTGTTTCATATAATAACTCACATGTTAACACAAATACTCAAAGCACCACTAAGTAGGGATAAGTTCCTGAGATCCAAATAGATCAAATGTTTGAACAAGCAAAACAATATCAAACAAATCCACATCCAAACATACAATCTGGTGGACCACCACCTACACCACCTACTTCATCTTCATCAGCATCTGAGGATTCCTCAGATAGAAAAACATATTCTAATCCTTCTTCATCCGAAGAAGCATCGATGAATGATCAATTAAACAGACCTTGGATAGACTAGGATTCATTCTTTGTCCCTGGGAAACAACACAAGTTGCCTAAGAATATTGAGAAGTGGATCCCAAAATTAATTAACCCATATGAGAGATCCCATGCTGAGGACCATACCAATACCTTTATGCAATCCATTATTTTAAGAAACATAGTACATGAGGACATGGTGTGTAGACTATTTCCATATTCTTTCCAAGGCCAGGCTTCCACTTGGTATTTTTCCTTGGAGTTTGGGACTATGAACTCATGGGATGAGTTTGAGAAATTGTTTCTCAAAAAAATTGGAGACAATACTACCCCCGAAGATCTTGTAATGTATCT
The DNA here is from genome assembly GCA_001517045.1 of Pseudotsuga menziesii. NCBI lineage: Eukaryota > Viridiplantae > Streptophyta > Pinopsida > Pinales > Pinaceae > Pseudotsuga > Pseudotsuga menziesii. The sequence goes on along the minus strand of LPNX011106473.1, from coordinate 194,333 downwards.
ATCCTCCCTTAGGATAAAGGGAAAAGAGAGAGTCATGGAATTTAACCAAAGGTTTTCCTGTTTGAAAAATAAGATTCCTACCAATGTTCTTCCTATGGAAGAATTGTTGGTAGCTTATTACATTAAGGGTTAACCTACTCCAATCACTATGCGGGTTAAAAGGGCTCACAAAACTACTTTGCAAAAACATTTTTCGGAAGCTATCTTAGTAGAGAAAAACATGTTCTTCCTAAAAGACAGTCATGATTCCCAAGAAGACCAACCCTTTACGTCTAGAAGGAGTAAAGAAAATTTCCCCAAACCCACACCCCAAAACAAAGACCCTTATGATATGGACAACATGAAGAATCTATTGCAAAATATTTCAAATAACATGGTAGATCGCAAGAGAACTAATAATGAAAAATAGGTAAATAACAGAGGTTTCACAAGGCCACCATTCAGGAGACCTTACAAGCCTCCTCAAAATCAACCTCCTCCAAATCCTAAAGAAACACTGACCTCTAATGAGATTTAATCTATCTTCAAGGCCTTAACTTCTGGACCCCAAATTACACATGATGACAGTAGAGACACTTCATAAGGAGCTACAAATTCTACACCTCCTAGTGAAGAACAAGACCAACACTTAAGCACTATTAATTGTTTTTCATAACTGCCAATGGAAGAGGAAGAAGATGAATTTGAAGCCATATTTGATCTACATAATTCTTATAATTCTAGGAGCAAGGGTCAAATGTCACAAGACAATCCGCCATCGACATCCAGTCCCAGTGCAGGTAAAGCAACAACACCAAAAGAAAAGGTAATTCTTGAAGTTGAATACAAATTGGTAGATGGTTTGAAAAAGGAAAAAGGAAATACTTCTTTATTTGAACTTCTTAAGATACCATCTATAAGGGAAAATATACCTAAAAATATGATTTTGATTAAATCAAGAGAAGTTCAAAATAATAATCTAGAAATTTGCGCAAACCATGATTGTCAAAATCCTAGTATGAAAAATGGTCCCTCCTTTCCTACTCACTTTTGAAATTTTCAATAGGAATGTCCACAATTGTATGATTGATTCAAGAGCATCATCTAATGCCATTCTAGTATCTATCTTTAGGAAATTGAATGCAACCTGGGAATCCTAGCCCACCCAAATAGTTCAACTAGATAGATCAAGAGTTAGGGTGGTAGGTGAACTAAAGAATGTTCTTCTGACATTATCTGTGGACCCTAAGATACATAAAATAGTTGACATTGTTGTATAAGATATCCCTGAAACCTATGGCATGTGGATGAGTAGGGATTGGTTAGAGAATATTAAGGGGTACTTTTTTATTGATTGGTCACATTTGTGGCTACCATACAATGGCCTACCAAATCAGATCAAAATTGTCATGGAACCTTTTATGAAGCAAATAGTCACATATCTTAACGACCCTAGTGAACCTATTGTTTTCTTTAGCTCAGCTATAGAACATTATACCTTTGAAATTTTATTTGGGAGTTTTCCTATTGATTCCTCCCCCACTGAGGATGTTGATAATTTGTCCAAAATCAATAATTGCACAGTTGTTCCATTTATTGGTGATATTGTTCATAATGTATGTAATGTTAATATAAATTTTAGGTTATATTTATCTTCTTGGAATTTTTTTTTGGTGGGTCTAAATCCAATGATGGTGTTGGTGCAGGTTGTGTACTGATTGATCCAAAAGGCACCAAACTGTTGATTTCCTGTGGACTTGAATTTCAATGCACAAACAATATTGTTGAATATGAGGCTCTTGTGCAGGGGATCGTGGAAGCAATAGATCTAGGAGCACAAGTGATATAATGTTATGGTGATTTCAAGATCATAGTTAAGAAGGTAAGGAACAAGATCCATTTCCTATCTCCTCATTTGCTTAGTTATCAGAAATTGATTAGGGACATGGCTAATCCCTTCAAAGATTTTAATATCAAATATGTCCCTAGGTCACAGAACTTTGATGCAAATATTTTATCCAATACTGCGTCCAGGTTCATTCCCCCAGAATATTTGTGCCCTGTTACTTTTTCCATTGAGTTTATGTACAGACCCTCTATCCCAGATAATGTGACAAGTTGGAAAGTCTTTTATGATGACCTTCATATTTTATACTTCTTAACAACTAAGGACACATTTAAGGTTTTAACAATAGATTAGGATGAGCATGATAACCTAGTATTTATCTGACCATATTTTACCGTCTAACTTGATCCCCAAGTCAATTATCAATATGGATAAATACTATGACTTGCAGGATAAATTTAAAGGTAACCCTAAATGCAAAACATGCAATTATTCTCTTAATTTTAAAACTGTCAATCTTGGAAATGAGAAAAACCCTCAACTCATAGACATGGGGGTTAGTTGTGCCCCAAAGGAAGAAAGGGATTTAGTTAAACTGTGTAAATAATTCAAAGATGTGTTTGCATGGACTTATGATGATTTAAAAAAATTTGCCTCCTCTAGTTGTTACACCTAAATCTCATCACCGTGATTTTATGATATAGGTATTCCCTTGTCTTCTCTAATCGCTCATATTTTGTCCTAGATAAATGAAAGGAAGAAAATTGTTCCCTTGTATTTTTCCTTTTTTTGAGCCAGTAATGCACCTTGTCTATTAACAATAAGTGGTTCCTAAGTCAGAAACGCACCTTTTATATGTCCAAAGTGAGTTGTTGTCACTTTTTTCCATCATGAAAGAGGTGCTACCCCCTTAACACCACTTGTTTGCCTCATTAAAAGTGCATTGCTCGAGTCTTAAATAGAAAAAAGGAAGCTTCAAGAGGATTCTCAAAGCTTGCCTCCGTGGAGCCTCATCCATATGGTTTAGGACACATGGAGCTCGAGATCCTTCATTTCAGGATATTCTATCCACATCACCCATGAGATACTCAACCTATCCTATCCTCCCATGCCTTTAAATAGTGGCTCACCCCCCATGGGAAAGGGGAGGAAGAATTGTGTTAAACACCCAAAATTTGTCAAAATAATTCTTGAGTTATTGGAGGCAAGGTGAAGTTACAGGAAAGGAGCCATTGGAAGTAACTATCAACACCAAGGAATAAGTGTTGTAGTCTCTCTGGTCATTTCTAATACAAATTTTCTTTTCTTTCCCATATTTATTGTATCATTTGTATCTATTTCTTGATTCTTTGGTCACAAGCATAGATCTCATTTATTATATTGTGTTCTATCATATTTCTCTTGTTGTCTTCAATATTTTACAGGTTCTTCTGTCATAGCAAAGGCGAAAGCTTCAAGAATAGAGAGGAAAACATTTAAGGGAAGTATTGTGGTATTATATCCAAGCAATTGACTAGATCTAGGGAAAGTTTAACATTTTGGGTTTGTGTTTTGTTCTAGACCTGTATCATTCAGATCTAGGGAAACAACTTCTGTCTGCAGAAGGTGAGAATTTCTGGCAACAAAATCGGTGACCATACTGGGGAGTACTTCGAATTCTGATTCTTTTGTAATTTGAAACCTCTATCTTCATTTTCAATTCATAGACCTACTTTTCAATTAACAGATCAATAGATTTGCTTTGAATTTGATAGGATTTTCCTCTATCCTCCCTTGGATCTTCACATTTTTGGTTCACTGGATTTTCTAGTGATTATTTTGATTCATTTTTCAGTCTGTAACTTACTTTTCTATTGGTTTTTTATTTTATTTTTCAAATATCCATCTTGGCCACCATGCCTGGTCTATATATTAAGTGCAGTGCCACTTCCTTTTCCCTGTTAGAAGCAAGTGATGCCACCGCTCTGTTTATGTGTGAAAGGTGTGGTGTTGGAGCTTCCAACACTCTGGTGTGAACCTGCAACTCACGGTGACAGGTATTATTTTTATCCCTATCTGGTATTTGATTCATAAATGCTTGTTTTTAGTATTTGAGATCCATGCTTCAGATAGTTACAGTTGTGGTTTAAATGTTGGAATTTATTCTCGAAAAGAAAACTCAATAAAAAAAACGAGCCAATTTTTGTTTTTCAGGGGAACCCACTCCCAAACCCCCATAAACCTTCAGGTCAAGGGGGTGGACCACCCCTTCGGTCCCCCTATAGCTCAACTGAGAATTCATGGTTCTTTTTAAGATTTGTGATTGATGTTGCTCTTTAAAGCTTCATAGTTGGATTTGTGACTAGAACTTGGTTTTGATAGATCTTTGATATATGTCTTCTTTAACAAAAAAATAAAAGATTCATTTCATTTTTTCTTCATTAGTTATACATGATTATGTTTTTTCCTTTTTTCAAAAAATTGTGAAAACATACATATAAAAGTTATTGTATAATTTTGCGATTATTTTATTCTCACTTTCGTTGAAAAAATATGAACACTTTTGTATAAAAGTCGTAATAATATTTTCTTTATTTTTTGTTAGAGATCTCACTTCTCTTTCAATTAAAAAAAAAGAAGATTTTATTTGTTTCAGTTAGGAACGGACCATATAAGAAGGTTTGTTTTATTTTGTATGGGATTTATTCTATGTTTTAAAGAAATTGAGCCTCTCTCTCCCTTCCTTAAGTAGGGAATCTACGAAAATTTAAAGTGAAAGGATTTGCAAAAGGATTTGCATCAGCATAATTGCATGGTTTTACTTTTCTATACTCACCTCATGCATTCACCTAACCATTAAAGATAGAATTTAGTGCTAGATTAGGTTAAAATTTGTAGCAATGTGTGATAGGTTAGAGAAATGTTTCGATGTCTTTAAACGTAGGAGTTGTCATTTTTTTTCCTGCACTGCATCCCAGAGATCATGTGGTTCTTCCACATATTGATAGTATATTGAATGAACTTTCATGTACCATTGAGGTATAATCAAAGGTACTTAATGTACTCAGTGGTATATAGGAAGGCCCCTTTCGAATGGTTGTGCATTAGAAAACACTACAAACTAAGTGGAGCTCCTACGTACCATGCATATATCGGGAGACACCTTTAGGAATCCTGATACCGTCTCAGCACAACGATTTTGTCATCCTATCACTGCAATACATTGAGAACAAAACTCAGGGAGATTAATATGAACGTACCATCCAGGTAGTCAAGTATTCAGGTAAGAGTATGGTCCCAATCCTCCTTGCCATGCTCTACTTTTGGACCATGCAGTATATTGCAAGTTTTCATGGTTTGAAAATCCTGTGAGGTTACAAACCTTTAATCCACTCCTCTCACATATTTATCGCTGCTATAGTTTAAATAGCGCTTATTGTCTGTATAGTTGGAATTTTTTAGAAGAGAGAGAGAGTTTTGTTACATAGTTATGGCTTCATTTTCTAGGACTACCAACCAAGAGACTCCTTCACTAAGAACGTCTTTTGTTTTTCCTCCATATGGGGATGTTGGTCCTCCTTTCATGGCTATGTTAAGCCTTCCTGGATTGACTATCAGATTACCTATTTGGTTATTCTCCAGTCCATTTTTTCCATGTACACCAATTGCTTCAGATCCCAACCCTTCATCATGGGATCATACACATCATGTTCATCCCTTGCCTTCTTTTTCATACATTTCTTCTCCCTTTTCTCCCTCTTCGCCTCTTGAAATTTGTAGTACTTGTAGTCAATTGGATATGAAGAAGAAGAAGAAAAAAACAAAAAACCAAGTCTCAACCAATTACTCCTCCCAGTGTGGAGAGTGTTGATCTGCACACCCAAAAACCGCATAAGCCCAAATTCCCTTGCAGTATTTGCAAGGGTGATCACCTTCTGAAAGATTGTCATGGTATGTCCCTGTTTTTAGAAGAATGGTATAAGCTTTCCCAGAAATCCATTTTATCATACTAATGATACCCCGTCAACCAGTGATTATGTGGTTAAGAGTCGGAAGGGTAAAGTCAAAAGTCCTTTCTTTCTCTATAAGGACATGCAATTTACTTACCTTTGTCCTCGCATGGATAAAGCTTCTAAGTGGTTGGAATATATTATTGTTCCTCGGCAACGGATTCCAACAGGTTATCGTAATTTTCCCCTTGACGTATCATTGGTTTCTAAAGTGTTCGATCCAGCTACATCCTCGATTGATCTTGCTCTTTGTTTAAAGAGTGAAGAATAGGTTTTTTGCCCCACTCTTCCTTTGAAGAGTGAAGCTAAAATGGTTGTGTCAATGTCATATCCACCTGATCCCACTCTTTCATCAAAGAGTTTTAAGGCTAAAGTAGTCACTTTGACAACTTCTTCGTCTTGTTCTTCTCTTCCAGTAGAGAATGAACTAAAAACTACTGGCGTTTTTATGCTATGTTTTGATTGTTATCGACAAGAGGATATTTTGTCTATTTCAACAAAACCCTCTTCAAGTACCGAGGTTGTTTCCTTTGATTATATTAATCTAATAGAATCATGTCTTCATTCGAGTGTTCCTTTCCACATAGTTGTGCAATTTACTGATAGGAGGATGCTTCGCACTATTGTGGATGAAGGGGCTTCTGTTAGTATTTTTTCCTCAACTGCTTGGAAAGATTTAGGTTCTTATTGGCTTGTGCCATCCACCAATTAGATGCTATATTTTAATCAAAGACCTACTACACCTTTAGGGATCCTTCCTTATTTACCTATTATATTAGGAGGAAAAACTATCTGTATTCATGTTATGGTGGTCCAAGGTCCTTTAAATTTCAATCTTCTTTTTGGACATGATTATTTTTATGCCATGAAGGATGTAGTGTCCACAATATTTAGAGTGATGCATTTTCTAAATTATGGGAAGATTCTGACCATTGATCAACTTTCCTTTGTTACACCTGACCATCATATGATTCCTAGTAATCAGACTGCCCTAAATGTTTTGCATGTCCTTCTGGTTCCTTCCCCTTATTCTAGTTAGCTTCTTCCCATCATAGGTAAAATGTGGGGCATGGATCCAGTCTATGGACGTCATCATGGAATTAAACTATTAACTCCTTATGTGAAAGGGAGAAACCTAGCAACCTCTGGATATCATGTTGGGTAAGAGTTGTTTGTGAGCGCAATTCCCATTATGTGTCAAGCTCGTTAAAAAATGAAACAAATTTCTACGAGCATAGTTCCCATTCTATGTCAAGCTCATTAAAAATGAAATTAATAAACTTGAGCATAGTTTACTTCTAGTTTCAAGCTCGTTAAAAAATAAAGTTGACCTTAAGCATAGTTCTATTCCCTTTCCAGCTCGTTAAAAAATGAAATGGGCCATAGAAAGGATAACTATTTTATGTTTCAAGCTTGTGTAAAAATGAAACAGGTCATTTTCAGAAGATTTCCTTTTTTGTGTAAATATTGTTAAAAAATGAAACGGATTCTTCCATTGTGTCAAGTCTTGACCCTTCATTTCACCTTCATGTATAACTTGATCCTTTGTATTCTTCTGTTTTCCTACTAGTGACCATGAATTTAGTTGGATGACGTAAATATTAGGCATACATGCTAGCATGTATCCAACCTCTTTACATTATGTTGGAGTTAAGATACTTGAAAATTATATTGGGGGAAAGTACCAACCATTGTACATCATGTTGGGTAAATACCTATCAATGGAACTCATTTTGATCATACTTTATTTTTAGTTTCAAGCTCGCTAAACCATGAAACACAATATCTTGAGCATAGTTCATTCTCTGTTGTAAGCTCTTTAAAAAATGAAGAAGATACCCTAAGCATTCTTCCAACTAATCTTCGATCTCGTTAAAAAAATTAATATGGTTTTGAGATTAATTTTCATTTTTCGTGCTCTAGTTAAAACAGGAAAAGTAGTTTGAGCTTAGTTTATCACTTTTTCATGCTCTGAATTCAAACATGACAAAGGTTTCGATAGCCTTTGATACCATAGTCGTTCTCGTTAAACCAGAAGAGAAAAGGTATCGAGTGCACTTTTATCACTTTTTCGGGCTCGTTAAACTGTTTAGGAGAAATGAACGCCATCTGATTCCTCTTTAAGTTCTTTTTAGACCCTCGAAATATGAAAATATTGATGAGTGAACTTGTCTCTTTCATGTTCATAAAAGTACTTGAAAGGTCATCTTTCTAATGATAGTTTACCCCTTTTTATATTCGAATAGACTATTTACGAAAAAGGTACACTCTAGCAAAATCATTGACTAGAATATTTCTCTAAGGTATTATTTTATACTTTTTTGGGCCTCAGAGACTAAATCATATGAAAAAGGACCTTTTGGATTCTTCTTCTATTTCATTCAGACTCTTTAAATGTGAACGATACCAAGTTTTCTTCATTGGAATTGTTAAATTAAACATTAAAATACCCTTTTTTGGGAACGAACCCCTCCTTTCTTAGGTTCGTAAAGCATATGAGATTGGACTCATCTAAAAGATGAGCTATATTGAGCATTTCTTATCCTCTTCTAGCTCGTTAAAAATAAAATAGGCACTCATAAATAATGATAGGGAAATTAAGGGAAGGGGTGTATAAATTCTAAATCCTTGATGGCATAAGTAATTTCATAAACTGGCTAAGGTTCTAGGCACACAATTAACCTCACAGAGAATTGTAGAGAATTAGCATAATGAGAGAAGAAGAAGAATTAATGAACACACATTAATGAATGATCAATAAATGATAATTGATATTATTACATAGGTAATACATCCTTATAAAGGAAAAGGGAGTTGCATGAAGACAACTCAAGCTAGCTCATAAAAGTAGGCTTACTAATTATGATAAACCCCATAAAGCACTTTCCAATCTACCAAGCACCTCATGAGTTGGAAAAAGCATGAGTGAGTTGTCAAGGAGATGGAAATAATATGATAATGGAGAAAAACTAATGGAAGATGGGTTGGAAACAAAAGCTCCCAGTTTCCTAGTTGACTATCTTTTATCTTATCCATAGAAAAGCAGGATAAAGCAGAAAAAGCAGAAAAAAGCAGAAAAGCAGAATCTGCTATATGGTCCTGTATACTAATTCTAGATGAACCCAGAATCAGAAATAAATCATTCCTAGGATATGGATGGCATGCATTGACTTTAAGGTGCAAGTGGATGCCAACTAATTAAGCTAGTGGGTGAATAATTAATCATTACTTGATTAATTATTTTATCCTAAGTGTATGAGTGGGTTTATTATATCCCAACACCCCCCTTTAAGCCTGACTTTATGATGATATTCCCGAACTAATCAGAAATATACATGCATATAGGGCCCAGCAATAAAGCTATGGTCACCCTTTTACAATTTATGTTGTCTGAAGAAATGAGGAAAGAGGCAAAACCTCAAGGGGAAAATCCTCCCTCGAGAAAGGACATGAAAAGAAATACCAAAAATGTTGAACTACTGGTGTTGCTGCTGCTCCAAACTAAATGCTGATGTCTGGAGGAATCTTCTTCTTGGGAAGAAGATAAATATGCTCACCTGGATCAAAGACAGCTGCATGATGGAACCTGGGACCATGTAGAACAACTGAAATCCAATGATGTGAAGGCAGTACTGAAGGATCTTGAGACTTGTAATCAGCTCCAAGATGATGATATGACTTGAAATTTGAACCAGTAGAGATGAAATGAGCTCTAGATAGGTGAAATAACTATCCAAGCGAATGTATCATGTCTCCATCTTCATTTACACAGAGGGGATGTGTGAAAGTGATCATGTAGGAACATAGAGAAGGCATGGGATCAAAGAGTGTGAATGAATGGGATCCATGGGTTGATCTATCTTCCAAATAATCTAAGAGATCACAAATAAGCACAACAGTAGACTCATAGGAATATACTGGTAAAGAATCCTCTATGGTATAAGTATGAGAGGAGGAAAGATACTGATGTTCAAAATTTTCAAGGAGGCTCTGAGAATGAGTGACAAGAACAAAGGAGGAGCTGCAGAAGCATATGGGATCAAGTATGGTAAGTGGCAAAACACTAGAAGGACTTGATTTGGCTAAGCAAGCATCCTGGAAATCACTGGGTTGCGCGCCATCAAGAAAAGAGGCATGCACAAGGTGTGAGAGGTTTGGCATATGGATCTCAGAATCCATGATAGAAGGCATAGAGAACACTGAATGTGTGAGTGAATCATCAATAGCAATAGCAGCTCCATTAGTCACTTCTTTTTCATCAATAGCATCATGAGAAGATGAATCAAGATCTTCTACTTCAGAAGGCACAAAAAAAGATGGCTCTTCAATATTTGCTTCTTGATTGAAAGAGGAAGCATTCGAATCAAGGAGAGTAGTAGCAACAGGAACTGTATGAGAAACTTCTTCTTCATGATCAACTTCATCGGAGATAGTGGAGGTTGAGACATCTTGAGAGAGAGAAATCATTGAGGAGCTAGAGGCACTCTCCACATAGCTAGAAGGATCCTCATTGTCCTTTCCCAAAAATCTATCCAATGTTGTCCAGAGATCCTTTGGGGAATCAATAGAATCAATAAGTTAGCGCATGCATGGAGAGATAGATAGGCAAATAGCTCCAATTGCTCTATCACAGTCATTCAACCAGTCACTTGGCTCTTCATAATATTCTTCACCAAATCCAATAGATATCTCATAAAGACCTTGTCTCTTTAGATATGAAATCATCTTCAGTTTCCACTCTGAATAGCTTGTGAATGGAGAAAGAAGAGGAACTGATATTCTTGAATCCATTCGAAGTTGAACCTGCAAAATAAACCTGCAAATCTGAAAAAGGAGGATTAATTAATGAACTCTCAAAGATCTGATATCATGTAGAGCTTTGATATCCTCAGCTCTAATTGCATGAAGAACTTGAACTTTGAGAACCTTAGCTCTGATACCATGTAGAAATTCTAAAGCCTTGATGGCATAAGGAATTTCATAAACTGGCTAAGGATCTAGGCACACAATTAACCTCACAGAGAATTGTAGAGAATTAGCATAATGAGAGAAGAAGAAGAATTAATGAACACACATTAATGAATGATCAATAAATGATAATTGATATTATTACATAGGTAATACATCCTTATAAAGGAAAAGGGAGTTGCATGAAGACAACTCAAGCTAGCTCATAAAAGTAGGCTTACTAATTATGATAAACCCCATAAAGCACTTTCCAATCTACCAAGCACCTCACGAGTTGGCAAAAGCATGAGTGAGTTGTCAAGGAGATGGAAATAATATGATAATGGAGAAAAAATAATGGAAGATGGGTTGGAAACAAAAGCTCCCAGTTTCCTAGTTGACTAGCTTTTATCTTATCCATAGAAAAGTAGGATAAAGCAGAAAAAGCAGAAAAAAGCAGAAAAAGCAGAATCTGCTATATGGTCCTGTATACTAATTCTAGATGAACCCATAATCAGAAATAAATCATTCCTAGGATATGGATGGCATGCATTGACTTTAAGGTGCAAGTGGATGCCAACTAATTAAGCTAGTGGGTGAATAATTAATCATTACTTGATTAATTATTTTATCCTAAGTGTATGAGTGGGTTTATTATATCCCAACAAGGGGAAAACATGTTGCATTAATGGTAGTTTCTAGTCACCTTTAAACATAGCACCTGTCTGTATTTAATTCAAACAATTGGGTATTCAACGTGTCTCCGATTCGATCCAGTTTCATGAGTTGTGTCACTCCATTAAGTCATTTCAAATAATTCCTTGTGTTTTTCGCATTATGTCATGGTGTCTTCCTTGTTACGTCAATGCTTCCAAGCCTTCAATCATTTCTTTCAATGTTCAAAGAAAATATTGTGTGTCATACTTACCCTCTACAATCAAACCTACCTTTATGTCAGTTACCTTTGAGTTATTCCTATGGTTACTTCATACTCAAATTCTAGAACTTTGCCTTGAGTTTTGTGTCATTGACGTGGGATTAATCATGGCCCTCCTTCGACGAGACTATTCCTGTCAAATTCAACACATCTTCCAGGAATCAGTCTTAGAAACAAAGTAGTATTTTGAAAGCTGCACACATAAATGACATGTTTCCTTGTTTTCGACAATAGGTTTCCATCATTGACCTTTGATTGAAAGATTCAACCGAGTGTTCAACATCAGACCATCTATTAACATTCAGAGGAATGTACTTGTGTACCTTGGGAATCATTTACATTAATGGTGATTTCGCTTGCACTTGTTAACGGTTTTCATCATTGATCGATAATCAAGTGGTTTCCACCATATTTGACTTCAACACATCTATTCACATGGATAGAATTGTACTTTCTTGGGAACGAGATGAAGATCCTAGGTGTTCATTGGGAATTCATTTGTTATATTTGTCTTTCCCCTAGGTTGTGATGGATTATTTGTGTGAGTCCTAGCATGGATCCACATTTTTTTGTTCGTGGTTGTGCTCAGATTTGTGTCTGTATAACATATATCTACATTGTATGTCTGGTAGCTATGTCCAAATTTAAGTCTTCTTTGTATGGATCTATGTTGTATTTCAGTATCCATGACTTTTTGTATCTCACGTGGATATGCATTGTATTAGTAGAAAACCATGTTGTAAGTCATTTGGGACATGTATCAAAATGTAAAAGGTGTTGCAGAAAGTTTGTGATGCTTGAAAAGTTCCAACCATTGGACATTTTCCTTTGAACTATACCTTGTTCTATCAAAGTATTTTTCCTATCATATCCCTCTAGCCTCATACTTTGGGGGGCATTCTGTTACACCTAAATCTCATTACCATCATGTTATGAGATAGGTATTCCCTTGTCTTCTCCAATCCCTCATAGTTTTTCCTAGAGAAATGAAAGGAAGAAAATTGTTCCCTTGTATTTTTCCTTATTTTGAGGCGAGTAACACACCTTTTCCATTGACAATAAGCAGTTCCTCAGTAAAAAACGCAGCTTTTACATGTGAAAAGTGAGGTGTTGTCACTTTTTTCCTTCATGAAACAAGGTATTACCCCCTTAATACCGCTTGTTCCCCTCATTAAAAATGTGGTGCTCAAATTTTAAAGGTAAAAAGGAAGCTTCGAGAGGCTTCTTGAAGCATGCCTCCATGGAGCCTCATACCTATGGTTTAGGACACCTAGAGCTCAAGATCCTTCCTTTTAGGATCTTCTCTCCACCTCACCCATGAGATACTCAACCAATGCTATTCTCCCATTCCTTTAAATAATGGCTCACCCACCATGGGAAAGGGGAGGAAAACTTGTGTTAAACACCCAACCTCTATGAAAATAACTATTGAGTTATTAGAGGCAAGGAGCGATTGGAAGGAACTCTCAAAACCAAGGCATAAAGGTTGTAGTCTCTCTAATCATTTCTAATACAAAGTGTCTTTTCTTTCCCATCTTTACTGTATCATTTGTATCCATTGCTTGATTCCTTGGTCACAAGCATAGATATGGTTGTATGCTATCATCTTTCTCTTGTTTTCTTCAATATTTTATAGGTTCTTCTGCGGTAGCAGAGGTGAAATATTCAAGAATAGCAAGAATATATTTTAAAGGAAGTATTGTGGTATTATATCCAAGCAATTGAACAGATCCAGGGAAAGTTTAACACTTTTGGTTTTTGTTTTGTTCTAGAACTATATCATTCATATCTAAGGAAACAACTTATGTTCGTAGAAGGTGATAATTTCCGAAAACACTATCATACAACATAAAATTATTTTAAATCCTGACATAAAACCATATCAGAAAAATTTGAGGAAGATGCATCTTAGTATTGAACCATCCATTAAAAATAACTTGAGAAATTGTTAAAATTCAATATCATTTTCCTAGTTAGACACACATAGTGGATCTCTAACCTAGTCCTCGTCTGCAAGAAGAATGGGGAAATTAGACGGTGTGTTGATTTCCGCAATTTAAACAGAGCATCCGAGAAAGACAATTACCCTATTCCTTCAATGGAGTAGATACTGCAAAGAGTTTCAGGTGTGGAAATGTTTTCCCTACTATATGTTTTTTTGGGTTATAATCAAGTTTTCTGGTTAACACTACATTGTCTGAGGTGGTTACTTCTTTTATGGTTTGTCTTCATGGACTGTGTAGTCAGATGGTCAGTCGTTTTTGCACACATACTTCCACAATGGCTTCTGTGTAATGGCTAATTGGTTCTGAAACTCTGTCCAGTTCTGTAGTACTTTTTGGATGTCGATAGTCAAAGTTGTGATGCTTGACAGAGTCAAAATTTTCTCTTGAATGGAAAAATATGTGATTCTTTCCATGTTTGGTCTTATAAATTGAACTTTTTCTTCCACTGTATCCAGCAGTATCTTCATCCTTGGGAAGATTATGTCCAGCTTGTTGAGGCTCGATAGTGCTTGCTGTACCCACTAGTGTGCTTGTTTCTCCAGTTTCTGCAGTTTGGTTGTTTTCAATATAATTTGTTCTTGTATTGTACTTCTCATTGTTTCATCGATGCCTCACCTCTTTTCTAGCACTTGGATTTGCTCATGAATCTGGCGGGTCTGCTGAAATACTTGTCCATAGTAGGTAGGCCAATCGCAGAGTACTTCAGTTGTAATGATAGACTCTTCCAAGTGATCATGTAGTACTTTGTGAGCTTCCGAGAATGGTGTATACTGCTGCCTTAGTAGTCTGGATGTTTCCTCTTTTTGATATTCCTTTGTATTTTGTAGGTGTATTTGTAGGGTTGACACCACACTTTCAAATAGCTGGTATGCTTTTTCCAGTGGTTTGTTGGTGTTTCCCTCAATTGGTCCTGGTATCACTGTTTGAATCAAACTCCTTCATTTTGTCAAAAAATCAATTTCCTCTTTCTTAGTGTTGTTGATCTGCTCTCATTTAGTCGGGTTTCTTATTGTTGCTTCTGTGGCGAGAGTTTCTAGGAGCTGATCCAACTCTCCATATATGAGTTTGTTTGTGTCGAATATAGTAGTCGATCCAAGTTGGATGATGTGGATCATTGTTGGTATTTGTTCTTTGTGGTGTTCTTTCTTATTTTTGTCTTTTCTTTTTCTTTTGTGTCTATGCTAGTCTGTCTGTTGTTCTGCCTGTGATTCTGTAAGTTGTAGATTTCCCTGTGGTTGGTTTTCTGGCTTCTGATCTTCATTGATCAGTGGAATTTCTGGTTGAGTTTCTTGGGTGGAACTTGTAGCTCGGTGTGTATCAGGGGGATTTGAAACAGAATGTTCAGGATTTTGCAAAGGTTATGGATTGGGAAGTGGTGGTGGATATGGTGAATGGTCTAGTGTAATTAGTGTAGTGGGGATATTGTCAGTTGACAGTGGATCTTTGACTTCTGGTGGTGACTTGGATGGATCATTAGAGAATAGGTTGTCGATCACCTTGTTGATTACTAAAATATCTTCTTGGTTATCTTCTTCTGCATCTCTTGTTGGTTCATTGGCTGGTATGGGATTTGAGACATCTGATGGGGTAAATGACAAAGTGTGGCTTGCAACAATTTGAGATGTCTTGTCAGGGTTCCTTAAGAATATGGACTTGATAGTTCCCATAGATCTTGGTTTCTTGGGTATTTGGCCAATTTGCTGAGAGAGGATCTGGAGTGGTGAACTAGATTCAATTAGTGGGAATTTGGTGGTAATTTATGAACAGAGGTGAGTAGTTCAGGTAATTTTTCAATGAATGCTTAGAAATCACCATCATGGTCAAATCCTTCCTTTAGTGTTTTTGGCATAGCATTCTTACAGATGTTGACAGGGCTTATGGTGGGTATATGTGGGGTATCCTCTTGTGTGATTTGGGTTGGATATGGGGGTGGGGGTGTAGAGAATAGATCAACAATGTTCTCATCGACTGAAGTGGTTGCAGTTTTTACCTTTTTTGGTCTTCCTTGCTTTGCTCCTGCGTCGACGAACTGCTTGAATTGTGTTTCAACCAAAATTTTATTTGTTGCTATGTCTTCTATGATGTCAACAGCAGTAGCCAATAGTTCTTCTTCCTCTTCTGATTCAAATAGGATAATCTTACGCTTCCCCTTCCCTTTTTCCTGAATTGCCTTCCTTTTCCTTGAGGCTGTTAT
Source organism: Pseudotsuga menziesii (assembly GCA_001517045.1). Lineage (NCBI taxonomy): Eukaryota > Viridiplantae > Streptophyta > Pinopsida > Pinales > Pinaceae > Pseudotsuga > Pseudotsuga menziesii. Next base: position 178,435 of record LPNX011106473.1, on the reverse strand, counting down.
TTCCTTTGCTATTTTCCTTAAGTTTTCTTTTTTCATAGCATATTTTGGATTATCCGATTCGATATCTTCTTTTATATGCTCTTCGCCTTCTTCCTGTCAGTGAGCCAAAATGATATTTTTCTTCTATTAGTATAGCCATCTGATGTCCAGTCGGTGTGCTTCCCATTTGGATAGGTTGTGGCATAGTTTTCAATTGAATTCTGCTGGTATCCTCTGCCGGTATATCTTCCAACATGAAGGTATTGATATATAAGTGGAGTTTGTAGTCCTCCTCTTTTTCCTGGTCAGTCAATAGTTATTCAATTGGTTGGTTTATTTCTTTTGCTTTTTCTGGTATTGACAAATTAGTATTGGATTGTCGAGCTAATTCTTGGAAAATATCTTCAAATGTTGGATAATAGTCGAGAGGTTTTTCTTTCTCTTTTGATCCCTGCATGTACTAAACTACAGTGTGGTTGAGCTCTAGTTGAATGTGTACAGTTTTTGGTAGGATTCTTCTGATGTTCTGACGCACCCTCCACCTAGTTCTCTGGACCTTTAAGTTCTGGAACCATTTTTCCAGCATTACTTTTCCATTTTCCAGTTCTTTCATTGTTCCATTCTATGAAAATGGCTTGAACCTCCATATGTGATATTTTCCAGGTTCTTGGAATTGCTTATCTCCGACCAGACATAAGTGGTACATGGCTATCCAAATTATCAGTGATGGGAACCTGATAAGTCCAGCCAACTCTTGGAATTTATCACATATGGTATTAAGCATGTTGACGACATACTGATCCCAATGATAAACTTTTCCTGTGCATACTATTGTGTCGACTACTTCCAGCATGTCTAGTTTCAGATCACTTACTCGACCTGTAGGGGTGAGCCATGTTTCTATGATTTTGGCCACTATTTGCGGCGTCCGGGCTTGTATTTGACTGGTCATTAGCCCTTTCGAGTTCTTCACTATTTGTGTTCCTATTAGATGTTCTACCAGTCCTTCTTTTATGCCAATAGGAACAAGGTTTCCCTAGTTTGAAAGACCGGTAAGCTTGTATATGACTTCACAAAAAATTTCTACCGGTCTCTCAAAGTAGAATTTACCATTGTGATACCGACTGATGATAAATTTTACTGTTGTTTCTTTTGTTCCTCCAAAACGCGCCATGAACTATGTGTTCATGTAAGTCATAATGGTATTGTGGCTTATCTTCTCTACTTCTTGTGTCATTTTCTTTTGCACATAGGCCCATTCTTTGATTTATGCCCAAGCTTTTTCCCATGAAGTTTCTTGTATCTTGGCATTTTGTATGTTTCTTAATCTTCTCATGAGTGGGATTTCGACGAATTGTAGTTCTTTTGTTTTTGCAGATCCGGCTTTGGTTTGCTTCGGGGCCATTTTGTCGGTCTCTTGGTCGGCTTTTCTTATAGGGTCACTGCTCTCAAATTTCTGAATACTTGGTTTCTTTATCTCTTCAGAATACGGTAAATGATCTTTTTCTGGCATGGTATTTATCGGTGGAGTGGGTCAGGATTCTGTCGATGGATGTATTAATGGCAGAAATGATGGTCTAGCATAGTTTATTGAGTTTGCGTTAAATGCAATTTGATTTTGGTGCTCCTTTTGACCGTATTCATGAAGGCATGATTTGACCTTCTGAGTCATCGGTCGATGTCGATCATGCGGGTGATTGATGGGGTTGGTGTCAATTATCGAAGTGCATCTTAGTAAATATTCCAAAGTTTCTTGTCATTATGGTTTACAGGTGTTGGATCTGTTTGTTGTTTTTGGGATTTTTATATTTTTATAGGTTTTTTTCTTACATTTATGGTCATTATATATATATATATATATATATATATATATATATATCTTTTGTTTTTTTGAACCTGCTTAATTTTTGTACCGTTTTAGTCGAGAACCATTAACAAGTTTCTGAAATATTATGCCTTGTAACGTCCTTAGTCAGACTGATCCATTGGCATGAATTTATTCGACAACGTAAGGTCCCATCCATTATGTGTGTAACTTTTTGTGTTTTCCTTTTACTTGACTGTTGTACAGTAGGGCGAGGTCCCCTAACGACAGATTTTTGTTTTTGATATTCCAATCATGCCAAGCCTTCTGCTGCTATTTTTGAATTTCTTGATGTTGTAAAGCAAGCCGTCGGTGTTCTTCTATCTTGCTTAGTTGCATCATTCGGTCCTTCCTGCCTTCTTCGAAATTGACATGTAAAATATATGCTATGATAGGTGTTTGCTGTCAAAAATGTAGTGGAACGACTACTTCTTGGCCATAGACTAGTCGAAACAATGTTTGGTCAGTCGAACATTTGTATGTTGTCCTGTAAGCCCATAATACTGCAGGGATTTTTTCGTCCTAATCATCTTTGTTGGTGTTGCATATTTTTGTTAAACCCCTTGTTAATGTTTTGTTGAATTCCTCTATTTCTCCATTCGACTGAGGGTAATAAATTGTACTACATCGGTGGTCAATTTTGAACTGGTCTATCAGTGCTTTGATGGTTTTGTTAATGAAGTGTGATCCTTGGTCACTAAGTAAGGTTAGTGGGAATCCAAATCTTGTAATTATTTTTTCATAGATAAATTTAGCAGCTATCTCACTAGAACATGTGTCGACAGGTTCTGCTTCTGCCCACTTGGTTACATATTATATTGTGGTTATTATATATCTTGCACCTGCTCTTTTTGCTGGTATTGGGAATGGTCCTATGAATTTGATGGTCCAAATTTTAAATGTCAAACTTAGGTTTAATGATATCAAGGGCATTTCTATACTAGGAAGAGGTCGACCCAGTCGTTGGCATTGGTCACACTGGCTAACAAACATTTTGCAATCCTTGTATAATGTCGGCCACCATAGCCTCGACTGTTGGATTTTCTTGGCAGTTGTATTTTCTTGAAAATTTCCTCCCACCGGTCCATAGTGTGCTCCGTACATGATATTATCTCTTTCGTGTTCTAATACACATCACCTGAGGATGTCGTCCAAGCCCATTTTATATAAATTTATGTTTATGAGGTTGTATGGTGTAGCCTTCATAGCTAATATTTATTTCTTTTCCGTGCTCATGCCCTATGGTGCTTGACCATTTTATAGGAATTGAGCTATTTCCTTGAATTCTGCCAGGGAAACTTCTATTTGAAATAAGTGTGCATCTAGTAGGTCATCTTCGACTCCTATCGGCTCCTCTCCCGTGTCGATTCTCGACAAGTGGTCAGGTTCGACATTTAATTTTCCTGGTCTAACAACAACCTCAAATTCAAATTCTTGGAATAGTAATAGCCATCGACAAATCTCCCATGGTGCAAAGGTTTGTTTACAAGGTATTTCAATGCTTGGTGATTAGTATAGAAAAGGAATGGGTTGGCTAGTAGGTAATGTCGGTACTTCTGTAGTGCAAAGACCATTACTAATGCTTCCCTATCTATTTGCAAATAGTTTCTTTCTGCCTTGTTTAGTTTTTAGCTGCTATAAACTATAGGGTAATCCATTCCATTGTCCCCTAGTTGTGTTACAATCGTGCCTATTGCTAGGCCTAATGCATCGATATGTACGTAAAATTTGATCAACCAATTTGGGAATCTAAGGATAGGTGCCTCAACTAGTTTCCTTTTTAATGTGTCAAATGATATGTCACATTCATCTGTCCAGTCGAACTCCTGATCTTATCTTAATAGTTCTTCCAGTGGATAGGTCATATCTGAGTAGTATCTAATAAATTTCCTATAATATCTTGTGTGTCCAAGTAGTACCCTGACTTGTTTTGGGTTCACTGGTGGTTTCAAGTCGAGGATAATCTTTATCTTTGCAAAGTTGACCTTGATTCCTTATTTGCATACAATGTGCCCTAATATTATCCCTATAGAAGTTAGAAATTTGCATTTCCTTATGTTAAGAGATAACTAGATTTTTGGGCATTGTTCCAACATTAGCCTTAGCCATTTCTAGTGATCTTTCAACATGGAGTATAACATCCAGTCATTGAAATATACTACCATTGTTTTGTAGATATATTCTTGAAATGTTTTGACAACAATTCTCGAAAATACTGCAGGTGCATTTTTGAGACCAAAAGGCATAACTTTGTAGGTGAATGAGCCAAATTCACATACGAATGTCATCTTTTTCTGGTCTTATTTGGCTATTGGTACTTGGTTGTACCCTAAGAATCTATCTGTAAATGAGTAGCATTCATGTCCTGCGACTTCATTTAGGATTTCATCTGTGTATGGTGTTGGGAATGGGTCTGTTAGGGTGACTTTGTTTAATTCTCTGAAGTTGACACAGATCATTATTTTGGTTGTACAACCACTGGGATTTCCCATTCCGAGTGGTCAATAGGATAGATAATTCCTGCTGTGAGCATATTATCGATCTCTTTGTATTTATGAGCTAATTTGTATGGCCTCTTCTTTACAGGTCGGGCATCAGGTTTGATGTCGATATTCATCTCGGCCATTTCATGGACTATTCTTTTGATATATTTATAGTCTTTAGCAAAGACATCCTGGAATTATTCTAGTAGGTTTAGTATCTCGGTCGGTTGTTCTTCATTCCAGTAATCGCCATTTTTTTCCATTTTTGGTCGATCATCATTTGATATGTTAAACTGTTTAGTTTTAACCTTGGAATCCAACCATTTTCATTCTTTAGCTTCATTTCTCATTTGACTCCCTTCTTTGAATTGTGAGAATGTAGCAGGAAATTTTGCAGCGGTCATTCGTTCGGTATCTTCTTCGTCGGTTGTGCCGACTTTAAATATTGTGTGAATTGGTTTTGTTGTTTCTGAGTGATATGATTTCCATCAAAAGCTTTTCCCTTCCGAATTTTCATTTTCCATTTGCAGTATTGTTGACTGTGGTATTATATTGCTTTGTATGTTATTACATGGGATTGTCGGTCGATCATAGTTTTGTATCAAACTATTGTTCCCAGTCGGTTCTATAAAAGCTTTTATTTGTTTTGCAGTTTCGACTAACTTTTCATTCTGTGGTATAAAACTGAAGTCTTTAGTGAAGTTCTCTCTAAGTTCATGCCATTGAAATTTTTTGCCTCTTGCGTCTTCCATTTTATACCATTTGTTTGGTAAGTCAGCTAGTGTCGAGGGAAACAGGTGTGGGCATGTACGTTCGTCTTTATACCCAAGTCTTCTCCATTCTCTTTCGCATGTTCTTATGTGCTATTTTGGCTCTTTCCCTTGGATGAACACAGGTATTTGTGCCTATTTGGTTAGCTTCTTTCCTTCAAATAATTCCACGAAGTAAGTCAAAGTTGTTGTCCATGTCTGTAATCTTGATTGATGGGTATCCCACCATCGAGCAGCTTGTCCTATAAAGGTTTCTACCAAGCTTTGTAATCGGCCATGTTTACCTATGTTCTTAGATACTTGTTCTATATGTATAATTGGGGATTCTCTTTCTTTATACCTTGGGATCTGTCTGATACTTATATTTGTTGGGGTTAAGGTGGGATATTCCCTACTTTTCTTTTTTGAATATTTTCAAGATGATGGAGACTAAGAAACATTGATGGACTGGTTTGTTCTGTATAGCCTGAATGATTCGACAACCTCTTGCTTGGGTCTCATAGTTTTTGACTTCCCAATCATATAATTTTGCGTCTGAATTATATCCTACTGAATCTTGATTTCCTAAGTGAAGCTTGACATAGGTATTGGGTTCTGTGTAGTCTTCATTATTTTGTATTTGGTATAGTTGTCGGATGTCAACCTACTCATCAATAGGTTTTATCCAAGGTTCCCCTTAGGAAGGATGGATAGGTACTATGAATTTCTGTCCATTCCCTTTTAGTTTTATCCTTTCTTTGTCTAGAGATATTGATGCTTTCATTTTTCTTCCCCAAGGTCGACCTACTAAACCTAGGAAGGAACTGGATCCTTCCTTAGGGTCAATAATTTTGAAGTCGAATTTAGTCAATATTCCTTTTATTGTCATATAGACATTTCTCCAAAGCCCGATGGGTTCGATCAAACCTTGGTAGGATAACTTGAGGTATATGCCTGACTCATATAGTCGAGGTCTACCCATCTATTCCCAAGTGTCACAAGTCATAATATTTACTTGTGAACCAAAGTCGAGTACAACTTGTCGAACATGGTATCCTTCAATTTCTAGGTTGACAAGTGGGTCGACATTGCTTTTTTCTTTTTGGTTTAGACTGCATATTTTTTTGGTTTGTTTTTCTGTATTATTATTATGCTTCATATTATACAATAATTCAATGAATTGAGATACCGATTTATCATTCTGTACTAAGCATATTAATTCTTTAACTGTGTTTTGTTGACTGTCATTGGCTTCTTCTTGTTTAGCAAATTCTTTAAACATATTCGTTGCGTCGTTATATAATTGTTTTTTTTTAGCTAGGTTAGGATAATCATTCTTTTATTTTATTTTACTTATATGTGGATTATCATTCCCAATTTTTGTCCCTTGTCAGGTTACTATGTTTAGGTTCTTTGTGTTGATTACATCATGTTTTTGAACACATGACAAGACATTAACATTTTTCTTTTTATTAATTTTGTCAAGCATGGTGAGACAATCCTCTAATGAGTGATCACCTACGCCACAACTAGTACAAAACTTTAGATCGGTTCTATCCTTGTATGGATAGTCTGCATATCAGTGGCCTTGTTTGTAGCATGTAAAGCACTAGATGGGCCATCGTGGTCGATTGTCATGATTTCCAAAAAAATTTCCTCGACCTCCATATCCTCCACAACGGTTGTTGAACTAGCGCTCATATCGAAGGCCTTCATATCTTTGATTATTTTTCTCGTTTTGATCATTGCTTCACTAGGTGTTATCATTATTCTATGAGATTACGTTCGTCTGGTAGACTACTTGGTAATTTTGTCGATTTTTTAAATTTAGGTGGTAGTTGACTATTGTGTGACATTTTACCTCACATATTGCACACCAAGATGCTTTGGCATTTTTCATGTTATATGAGAAATATTTCATTGTATGTTATCCATGTTCTTGGCAAATGTCATAGAATCATTTTGTCTGAACAAACTGAACGTCATGTCAACTTATGTCTTGCCGAAATTTATCTTTAGTGTGTCTGGCCATGGAGCATTTTGTGCACCAGACATCCTGATTCTTGAGGTTCAACTCTTTCAATGATTTCTGCATGATTTCTATCTGTTCTTCCAGTCTAGTATCAACAGGATATGCTGGGAAATCTTCATCCATCTCTACTTGTAGAGCTTTGGTAAGTGCATCTTCATATGTTTTAAACATCTCCAAGTTTATGTGTCACTGTATTTTCTATGATAGACCTACAAGAAACCACTGAATTAATAGTTGTTCATTAATTACATAGTCTAGTTGGTTGAGGAGGTCCTTCCATCATTTGTCATATTCCCGGACAGACTCTGCTGGCTTCTAAGATGTTCTTTTTAGCTTTTTGGCTGCCAGATGTTTTGCATCTGGAGTTTTAAAGAAAGATAAAAAATTGTGCTTTAATGTCTTCTTTAGATGCTTAGGGAGTTCTCTCGATATAGGTCATGTACCACATTAGTGCTCTTTTCCTCAAGGAACCGGTGAATTGTACCATCTTCCGTTCTTCGACCGTAACTTGATTTTCCTCCCATATTGACTCATAGACGAACCAATGTTGTCTAGGATCTTCATCACCCTCGTATAGAGGGATATGTGTTGATCTGTAACCCATGTTGATATCATTGTCGTTGTCTCCTCCAAGAGGTGGCAGTGGTGGGGGTAGTGGGATGTTTTTTTTGTATTGTTGTGCAGAGTTGTTGTCGGTTGAACTTTCATTCCCGTCAGTCATTTTTTTTGTCGTTTCTTCTTCGACAAGTAGTCGATTTGGGTCGACTTTTCCTATTGATGTCCAATTGCACTGATTTGTCTGTAGGTGTGATTGTTTCGTATTTTGCAAAGCTGTTTTTGGTAGGGGGGGTGCTCCTTCATGTGTTGGGTAAAGCAAGTGGATACTTTGGTTAGAAGGGTACACCCAAGGTGTTACCCAATTTCCTGCCTTCGGTCGATGGATTACTAGATGATTATCATCATTTACCTCATTGTCTAATCGGCTCCATATACTAAACTCACCAGCTCTTAGTCTTAGGTCTTCTTTGACAATGGCCTCTATCATGGTACTCAGATTCATTAGAGACAAACGTATTACATCATGGGGAATTTCTTGTTGGAGAGATTCTCACTGCTCTATCCAGAATTCTTATTCCATGGGTGATGCTTCTTCATCCACGCCTTCTTCCTATCGGTCATGACCTGACTCTGGTGGATTTCTTTCCTAGTTTGTCACCCTAGTATTCATCCCTCTTTGCAGTGCTATAGCCCGTTCTCTTCTTTCTTCCCTTCTTTTCATCCTCTTCTCTCTTTCTACATTCTGTAAATCTATTGTACCTTTATGTGTCACTATTCGTTTGATTTCCTTTTTAGATTGAATTTTCATTGCTGGTGATGGTATTTTCTTCATCCGAATAGAATCCTTTTTACTTTACCTTGACATATGCCCATCTACCCCCCCATAGCCTACCCAACACTTTAGAAATCTAAGATAGTTCTGTTTATTTGCCTAGGAAGTAGTCCCACTCCCTTTCGGCAATGAATTTTTCCCACTTTTTATGTTTCTCTTCGCAGTTAGAATTTGGTGGCGGTTCATCTAGTGATGGATGAGGTTCTACGATATGGCCCACTCCCCTTTCTATTAGGAATTTGAACAAAAGGGTCGTTAATGAGAAAAGGAACTGCTTGATAAGGTCTGTATAAAACCTTTTCTGAATGCTTTCGATCGAAGTTCTTTCTTCCACATATTTTTCCTCACAGAATTTGTCTATGATCTTTTCAAACCACTCCAAGAAGTTTTTTTGTCCCCCTCGAATCATTTTCTCCAGCAGCTCTTGGTCCTTAGTTGCTTCCATCTTTTTCATCCAAAAGTTTTTGCAAAAGTTGAGGTACCGATTCTACAAAATTCTCATGTGTTTCTATAAATAATTTCTCCTTCACCTGAGCAATGGTCAATCTATTTCTCCTTGCGTATTTCTACAAATAATTTGCTATCTTATGCTCCCACCATTTCTTAATCTCCTATTCTGATATCTTTTGCTTATGGTCATTACATTCGTATATGCACTATCGACAATGGAACCAATGTTGTAGTCTCACAGATCATAGAAGGTTACCAATAATACACATGGAATCATATAGACATAATAGACACAAGAGACAAGAACATAGATATGGAAGTAATAGATTATATTATAGCATGAGGGTCCATACATACACATAAATGAACTAAGTTCTCATCTAGCTCAACAGCCTAATATATATGATTACAAATAGTTACAAATAACTACATGTCGGTTCGGTCAACCGACAGTTCTTCATTAGAGGAAATTTCAACTCAAAATGGGCCTTTTAACTCTAATTCAAATTGCATGTCATCATGTGTTAGAAAATGAATTTTTTTTAAATTTGAAATACTGTATGGGTCTCAAACACTTTTTTAATATAAATTTGGGGATAGGTATCTTAAAAAAAACTATTTTTTTTTGTATTTTCGACATCTCTCCCTATGTTTTTACTCAAATTTCCATCGGGAGAGCTCATTGGATGTGGAACTAAATTCGACATCCAACGCATACCCACTTGAAATACTTTTGACAGACCCCACTACCTCAAAAAAAAGAAATACCCAACAAAACGTGATGATGACATCATCATCATGTTTTTTTAGGTATTTCTTATTTTTGGGGTAGAGGGGTCCATCAAAAGTATTCCAAGTGGGTATTTTTTGGATGAGGAATATAATTCTGCATCCAACGAGCTCTCCTGGTCAAAATTTGAGTAAAAACACAAGGAGATATGTCAAAAATACAAACAAAAAAGTAGTGTTTTTCTTTTCTTCCTCCAAAGTTAATAAATATTATTTTAACTATTTTTTTTTTTTTAGGAGGACCATTTTGAGTTGAAATTTCCTATAATATATGTGGCCAACCTAATCTCTAATTAGTCAGCTCACCAACTAGCTCCTCCAATAGATATGTATTCCCTTGTCTTCTCCAATCCCTCATAGTTTTTCCTAGAGAAATGAAATCGAAGAAAATTGTTCCCTTGTATTTTTCCTTATTTTGAGGCGAGTAACACACCTTTTCCATTAACAATAAGCAGTTCCTAAGTCGGAAACGCACCTTTTACATGTGAAAAGTGAGGTGCTGTCAATTTTTTCCTTCATGAAACAAGGTATTACCCCTTTAATACCGCTTGTTCCCCTCATTAAAAGTGCAGAGCTCGAGTTTTAAAGGTGAAAAGGAAGCTTCGAGAGGCTTCTCGAAGATTGCCTCTGTGGAACCTCATCCCTATGTTTTAGGACACCTGGAGCTCGAGATCCTTCATTTAGGATCTTCTCTCCACCTAACCCATGAGATACTCAACCAATTCTATCCTCCCATTCCTCTAAATAATGGCTCACCCACCATGGGAAAGGGGAGGAAAAATTGTGTTAAACACCCAAACTCTATCAAAATAACTATTGAGTTATTAGAGGAAAGGAGCCATTGGAAGGAACTCTCAACACCAAGCCATAAAGGTTGTAGTCTCTCCAATCATTTCTAATATAGTGTCTTTTCTTTCCCATATTTACTATATAATTTGTATCCATTGATTGATTCCTTGGTCACAAGCATAGATATGGTTGTATTCTATCATCTTTCTCTTGTTTTCTTCAATATTTTACAGGTTCTTCTGCAGTAGCAGAGGCGAAATATTCAAGAATAGCGAGGATATATTTTAAGGGAAGTATTGTGGTATTATATCCAAGCAATTGACCAGATCTAGGGAAAGTTTAACATTTTGGGTTTTTGTTTTGTTCTAGACCTGTATCATTCATATCTAAGGAAACAACTTATGTTCGTAGAAGGTGAGCATTTTCGGAAACACTATCATGCAACACAAAATTCCTTTAAATCCTAACATAAAACCCTATCAGAAAAATTTAAGGAAGATGCATCCCAGTATTAAACCATCCATTAAAAATAACTTGAGAAATTGTTAAAAGCCAATATCATTTTCCTAGTTAGACACACATAGTGGATCTCTAACCTAGTCCTTGATCGCAAGAAGAATGGGGAAATTAGACGGTGTGTTGATTTCCGCAATTTAAACAGAGCATCCGAGAAAGAAAATTAACCTGTTCCTTCAATGGAGTAGATATTGCAAAGAGTTTCAGGTGTGTAAATGTTTTCCCTACTATATGTTTTTTCTGGTTATAATCAAGTTTTGGTCACATCCTCCGATCAACTTAAGACCTCTTTCAGAACACATTGGGGCACATTCTCCTACAGGAGAATTCCTTTTAGACTGATCAACACTAGTGCAATGTTATAAAGAGCTATGGACATATCCTTCAGAGGTTTGATGAAAATTTTTGTTGTTGTTTATTTGGATGACATAACAATTTATTCCAAGAAATGACATGATAATCTGTTTTCATTTAGATGGGTTTTTGAAAGGTGTAGAAAGTATGGGATTTCTTTGAATCCTAAGAAATCAATTTTTGTAGTCATAGAAGGTAAGCTTCTGGGATTTATTGTTTCCAAAGATGGAATGATAATTGACCCTAAAAGGAAAGATGATATTACAAAAATTGGGCTCCTGATTTCGAAGTGAGCCATGCAATCTTTTCTTGATAAGATAAATTTTGTTAGGAGATTTGTACCAAACTTTGCACATATTGTAAGGCCACTACAATACATAATTAAGAAATATTTTTTATTAAAATGGTATGACGTTCAAAAGGATGCATTTATAAATATTAGAAAAGCTATAATGGATGCTCCTACATTATTGTCCCCTAACTTTTACAAAGATTTTATTTTGTACACATTTTCTACTGATTTTTCTTATGTTGTTGGTTTGACTCATAAACATGCAGAGGACACAGAGATTGCTATTTCATTTATGAGCTCCACATTCAAAGGGGTCGAATTAAAATACACACATATTGATAAAGAAACCTAGATTATCTATAAATATGTTAAACATTTTAGGCCTTATCTGTTGAATTATAAAACAAGGGTGGTTGTCCCCTATGCATCTATAAGAAATGTTTTGGTTCAGAATAATTTAGGAGAGAAGCGAGCTCACTGGATGACTGCGCTTTAGGAATATGATTTGGAGATTAAGCCTTCCAAGATTGTCAAATGGAAAGGCTTATGTTTTCTATAAGCCTAATCCAACGATCTAGAGTAGGAACAACAATGGATTCAAGAAGAAGATATGTCTATAGACATAGTTGATCTTATTTCTTCTCCATCTTTTGAATGGTATGACAATATTAGGTTTTATCTTACTTGTGGATATTCTCCTACAACCCCATGTTTTAAGAAGCATAGGAATTTGAGGTTAAAATTATGACCTTACCAAGTCATTGATAATGTGATTTTATGAAGGAATTATGATGGTGTCTTTCTCAGGTGTTTAGAAAAACCAGAAGCTGACAATATTTTGATTGAAATGCATACAGGGTCTGCAGGAGGAAATTTTTTGGGTGAAACAACTGCACATAAAGTTTTGAGAGATGGTTACTATTGGCCCACATTATTAAAATATGCACATATATTCATTAGAAAGTGTGAATCCTACCAAAGGTGTGCGGGTAAGGTAAAAAAACCATCCTTTCCCCTCCATCCTTTTGCTGTCCAATTCCATTTCAACAATGGGTATTGGATTTTGTTAGTCCCGTTACTCCTCTCTCTTCTTTGCAACATAAGTATATATTAACTGCAACAGATTAATTTACTAGGTGGGAAAAATTAATTCCCCTTAGAGTTGCTAATACAAACTCAGTCATATCATTTTTGGAGAGTAATATTGTCACTAGGTTTGGAGTCCCCGAGTCTTTGGTATTTGATAATGCATCATATTTTAATTCCATTGGTCTTACACAATACTCCCTTGAAAAGGGGATCAAAGTGAATTATTCTGCAAACTATTACCCATAAGGGAACGGCTTAGCAGAATATTCCAATAAAAATATGATCAACATCTTAATTAAAACTATGGCTACACACCATAAGGACTGGCACACTAAGCATTAAGATATTTAATGCCCTATGGGAAGATCAAATCACTCCAAAAATTTCCATCGAAAACTCTCCTTACTTCCTTGTTTATGGAAAAGAAAATGTCTTACCATCAAACCTTCTCCTTCCATCATTGAAGATAGCACAATCTCTCTCATAGGATGATGAATCATCTCCTCTTTAGAATTTATATGACACATTGTTATAACTGGAAGAGGAGAGGGAGAAATCTAGAAACAAGTTGTATCAACATCAACAATTGGTTAAGAGGTGGTTTGATGAGAAATCATTTACCTACCGTGACTTTTAAGTTGGGGATATAGTACTGAAACGGGATAAACCCCACAAAGACAAGAATGACTATACCAACTTTCAACGTCTGTGGTTAGGGCCATTCACTATTACTGAAAATATTGGCTTTGGTATTGTCTGATTATAGACATTGGAAGGTTGCCCTGAAATCTATCCAATTAACATCCAGCTCCTCAAAAAGTATTTTGTTTGAGGTAATATTTTCTTATCTGTACATAGGTGTGTTCTTTGGTTTATTTTTATGGTTAATTTTATTTTGATTGAGTTTTCTTTTGTTTTAATTTTCTACAAAACATAGTATTCACATAGCTATTGGTCGTATTTGGTAATCATTTTACCTTCAAGATTTATAAATAAGGTATTTTAAGTTGTATATGTCAGAAAAGCTTTACTCCTTTTATATATGAAATAGTTCCTTCATGGGAATACAATCCAATTTCTTCAAAATTTGAGTCTTTCCTTCCTAGAATCACTATCTTTACAAACCCTCATGATGATGACTAAATCTTTAGGAGTAGTCCTGTATTCCTATCAAATGACCCATTGGTGATTGACAGTAAATATTTATAGCCTCCTTAACCTTTGTTCTTTTCTGATCTCACCTCGGCCACCTTGAAATTGAATAAAAACCACTTAAATAAGTGTAAATTGTAAAATAGGGGGTATTATTACAATCCCTCCTATCATGTTCATAGCCATGCTCAGTGAATGACATTACCACTAGGTGGTTACCAAGCCAGGGTAATCGCTTGCAATTTGCATTTGTAAATAAATTTGTGTTTTAACTACAATTTATTATATTCAAGGACAGGGGGTCTTATCATAATCCAGCCTGGCCATGTCCATGGGTCCCATTTTGGAATGGAATTACTAATAGGTGGTTATCAAGCCATGGTAATTGCTTTTGGTGTAAAAAATGGAAATACAAGGAATCTCGTGACACAGCTAGCTTGTTCAGTTTCCAGGTAGGATTTGTGTATGGCATTGCACCTTACCAAGGCAATGGTATTGTTTCAACTAAGTTGTAGTTTGTTTAAAAAAAAGGAAAAGAAGAAATGAAGAGAAAAAGAGAAAAAATATATGTATTTTTGTGTACAATAATTCCTTGTATATACTCACTAATAAAAAATCCACATTCAAGGTGATTATTGGTTTGATGGTATTGATATAGATCAAGGTTTCCTAGAGGCTTATCATAAACTTTCTTCCTCTTCTTACCTCTTTCTCACAGGGTTACGTTATTATTTCTGAAACTCTTTCATTTGTTGAGTATCATTATCAATGATTTTTGGTTGGAGGGATGACAATTGTATTAATTTTTATAGATCCAATTGTACTTTTATTGAATCCAATATTGATTATAAACTTAAATATTTTTTTTAACTGACATATCTCATTTGAATTCCTTGAGTTGATTTGTACAGAAATAACTGCTTCGCCTAGCAAGCTACCATTTGTTACTGGCAGCAACAAATCCCAATTCAACTACTAAAATGGGAACCCCATTCATTCACTAAGAGAACCTTCAAGGTTATAGTCTTTCCCATGGGGTTTTCTTCATCCTCATTGTAAGTGTTATATTTTGGTTTTTAATAAAATTCCTTCGAAACCTTGTTTTTTTTGTTTTACGGATTGCGGGAGAAAACCTTTTTCTTGTTATTTGTGCTTTCTCGCAACTTGCATTCTGCAATCCTCAATGCGAATAGTGGAAGTCCTTTTTTGGAGTTTTTGAAAAAAAAATCCTGTAACCCACAACCTGCAATGCAGATTGCAGATTTTGAAATTTCTTTGTTTTCTTGTTTTTTTCCTTTCCGCAACCCACAACCTGCAATGCGGATTATGGGCGTCGAAAAATATTTTTTCAATTAAATCTCATTTTTCGATTATGAATTTTCCCAACCGGCAATGCAGGTTGCGAAAATCACAAACCAAATAATAAACAAAAATTGCAACATTTCCTTCCCGCAATGCAGATTGAGGATTGCAGAAATTAACAAATTGGTTTTTCATTACAAATATCATCCTACTTCCCACAACCTCCAATGCATATTGTGTATTAGGGAAATTAAAAGTTAAAGAAAATTGTTAAATCTCATCTTTACATTTTGGTTTCCCGCTATAATATCAACCATTGATCCTTTCTAAATCTACGGTCTAGACATATTTCGTCGTTGGACTTGGCTTATTTAAATCATTTGAATTTATGAATTTCTCACCATTTTTAGTTGAAAATTTTACTGATATTTTTACTGTGATTTTATTCACGAAGCCCACGAATCCTCCTATTTTCAAGATATTCACGGGTAAGTTTCTCAAATATATGAATTTTTACCAGCTAAATATTGTTACTTTTATCTCGGGTAATTCTTAATTATGTTCACAAAATTTGTATCAGAAACCGATTCCCAATATGCAAACTTGTCCAGAAACACAAGGTCTAAGACCACTCTCAATGAGTAGAAGAGTAGGGACCCAAACACCAGCATCTTCTCTGACACCAGTGGACGAGTGTCAAAAAATTTCTACCTGGAATGGTCTAGAATTTATACTATATTTTACAATGACAACTTTTCCACCATTACCCATGACCAGTCAGCTTTCACCAATATCAAGCCCTACATAGATCTACAGAGTTCAAGAAGAAGTTGGAAAAACTCACCCTAGAAGTGCAGGCACATGCAGCAATAGTTGAGGCACAAGCTAAGAGAAAGAAATTTCAATAGGCCACTGTATAGGTACAAATTTAGGGAGCAGTTGCTAACCCACAACCTCTACCATAGGAATTACAAAGGGTAGAACAACCCATTATGTAGGTACAGTCTATCCAATAGGCTGATCCACTGACCCCTGCAAATATTGAAGTACATGATATTGAGAGTGGCCTGGAGGAGGATATTTCTCCTTCTACCTATGTCTATCCTGTTACCATCCCTACCAGTTTATCACTAGTTTTTACAACCACCTAGCCATCTGGGAATCCTTTTAAGAGTTTATTTCCCCAAGACACTTTTTTTGAAATTAATTTATCCCAGATTCTTTCTACTATTAATGGTACAAATTCAGTATCATTAGTACCCATGCCCATTTCTAATCCATCTTCCACTTTACCTATTTTTTCAGCACCATCTGAGTTGACTTCCACATCCTCCCAAACATATTCCTTAGTTTCACAACCTGATAGTTCGACCATCCTCACTACTTCTTCCCAACCTATCACATCTGTCCCCACTTCCATCTTTTCAACACCTGCCCCTATTATTTCCACACCATCCACTACCATCCATTTCATTAGTATGCAGATCCCTGCACCTAAAACTCCCCATCCTGCAACCATAGTCACAATCCCTGAGGGAACCTCTCAATAGTGAAAGATATGGCTGAATTTGGTGAAGATGTTGTTGTCTCCTTGGGAGAATATTTTTGGAGCAAAAGAGAGAAGGTTCACTAGTAAAAAATGAGGAATTATCTACTACATGACTAAATATTTTAGTCACCACAGGTTTTGCAAGTGATTTACTACTAAACATGAGCAATTTTGATTGACGCAACTATAAACGACTAAAATTAGCGACTAATTTAGTTACTAGTTAATAAATATGACTAGATAGTAAGTGACAGAGTAAAAAATGACTAACATAACCAACTAATTTAGTCACAACATAAAAAATGACTAGCTAGAAAAATATGAATTAGCCATTTATGATAGTCATTTTTAATTGTGTCATGGAAAATTGCAATTTTGACAACGAAGTGTAAATTTTGTAAATTGTCTACCTTCTATTAGTAATATTGGTGCCATGCACCTCGATCTTCAGAGATCCAACAAAGAAATTGCATGAATTTTCTCTCCACCATCTTTATCCCTCTTACACCAATGAAGCAAACATGGTTAAGCGGATGCCAAAGGAAAATTATGTTTCTTATACATAAATTACGAATTAGGTACTAGAACCAGTACCATATCGATACCTAGAAGCATCATAGCTAGTTTTTGATCCTTCAATGTAAGAGTCCCTGCAAGTCCCATATTGAGGTGATTTTCTAACTTCAATATAACTATCATGATCTTTGACCGTCGAACTAACTGCACTAGTCGGTGTAGCTTCACCAGGCCCAATTCCTTTAATCATCGTAGAAGTTGATCCAATAATAATTGAACTAGTGGAAGCACCGAGAACAATATTTTAATGAATCAAAGTCTCAATTATAATTAAACTGGGGTGCTGACCCAAAACCAGTCTTAGATCCATATGGAGTATAAAGGTAGAGGTCCGACCCCATCTCAGAGTTTTAGGTAAATATTTTGATTCCTCGACCTCGTACAGGCCTCATGACCTCACTGAATATGATATGTATAATGTAGTGATGACATCTCCTTATCATTATCAATTTAAACCTCCTTTATGCATTAGTGGCTAGGTAAATTTTGCATCTGACATCACCACCCACCTGATTCACGATGTGCACAACTATTCTCATCCAAATTCCTTGATCCAAGTTTATTATATATACTAATACTATAACAAATAATACCATTAAAACGAATATTATATAATAATAAAACTATATTATATTTATTAAAAACAAAAATTATTATATTTATATGAAACACAAATTAACTAAATTTTGATATTAATCCTAATTTATAAAACTAAACAAGTTGTATAATAATTATTAAAAACTATAATATATAACCAATTAACATAATTTATATAATAAAATAATAAAAATAAAACAAAAAATATATATAACTAAAACAAAAAAAAATCTATATGTAAATGCAGCTCTCTACCCACATCTGTTTAACGGAATGCATGGCCGATGGCCAATTTTTTTTAACCCATGGAGATTTCATCCTCCAATTCCATCAATGACTACTCAACCAGCCCGTTTGGCACCAAATAACCAGTCCAAGCATAACGTTGGAACCAAATATTTTGTGTTGGATGGAGGGGAGGAGGGATTGGTGGGTTATGAGGGGTTGTGGCTACCGAGAATGGAACCCTTGCCCCATTAAATGAATCACAAACCTACCCTACGATGTTGAACACTTAGGCGAAGAGGACCATATTTAGAAGTAATATGTCTGGATCTAAGAATATGCTTGAAGACTCATATAAGAAGAGTAAATGGAGTTGGAATTTGGGAAATTATAAACCTAGTGATGAGATTGGTGTCAGTGGATAGAAATTGAGTTGTAAAATATTGGTATTTAGCTTCACGTTGAGCCTCAACTGCCTCCAAAATGGCAACAATGTTTAGACCTTCAGGTTTGATTCCTTCAATATTTTTCTTGATTACATATTTTATTTTTATTTTATTCATGGTTTTTTTTTGTTTTGTGGATGTGTTGGAGATGAAATGTCTCAAATATCCTTGCAATCATGAAGCATGAGTTGTCTAGGTGAACTTGTGAAATTCAATGTGAGAAATAAAACCAATACTTTTCGAGGAAAAGGAAGAAGGGAATGAGATATTTTAATGATGCCATTCCTGTGTTTTCTTGTTGTCATTTCACCATTGGGGGGTAATTGATCACTGCACAATGTTGTTGTTTCTTGTTGCAGTTCTCAAAGGATGTGGAGATAACATGTTTTTTGTTCTTGTTCCTCTTGTTCTTGAGGATGCAAGGAAAGTGTTTGACAATATTCCTGAATGGAATGTGGTTTTGTGGAGCGATGTGATTACAGGGTATGCTATGAATAGGAAAGATGATGTGGCTCTCAACATGCGTTGGTAAGCATTGATGATGGAGATGAGGCCGAATGATTTTACTTTCTTGATGGTGCTTCTGATTTGTGCAAAGAGTCATGGCTTATTATCAGGGCAAGCAAGTTCATATCCTCACCATAAAATATGGATTTGTTTCATATAATTTTGTGAGTATTTCTCTAATTGGAATGCCTGCAAAATGTGTGTTTGTTTCTAGTTTTGTTCATTCCTTTTGGGCATCATGTCAAGATTCCCATGAATTGATAGTTCAAAGCTAGACTGTGAATGTTTTTTAATAGGATATGTAAGTCTCTATGGTGTTAATTATAATACAATAACTGGTGCTCTATGAAATTGAAAACCCATTTCTCTTAGGTTCCAAGATAACTTCATGCCCAATTTTTTCTTTAAAGGACCACCATATATTATATTTGAGAGGAATCTATGTTGGTTGTTACCATTTCAACAACCATTTTAATCAAAGTCTATTCTCCATAAAAATGTTTAACTTATGTTTCTTGTAAATATGAAAATTTGAAAATGTTGACGGTAACTACTAGATCTCATTGCTTGCTAAAGCCATACCTTTGAGAGAATTATGCACAAAACACTTGAAAAAGTAAAATTCATAATATTGTGTTATAGGATTGAAGCATGGGTTTGAGTGTGTAGGAAGATATAAAAAGTGGCTATTGAAAGAAACCGTTAATGATCATGATTAAGGTTGGACATTTTTGTTGTGCCTAGTCCTAGCATTGCACAATTTTTCCATCTCATCTATGAATTCCTTAAGGCCTTAATTTGCACAATTACAACACATTATTTATTTTGATCGATTTCCTAAAAGAGAACAGACCATCAACAAGTACCTCTAGTGTTTCCAATTATTTTGTGCAAGTCACCATTGAAATTAGAGTTATTGAAGTCCTCAATTTTTTCATCATTCAATATTCCATTAACACCCAATCACATAAATAAGTTTCTTCCTTCTTTCAGTGAACACACAAATCTGTAAGTGCAGTAGTGTCATATTTTGGGAGAGGGGGTTTAGACACCAAAACATGAGACACATGATAAATAAATAAATGGGATAGTTTATTTAAAGAGTAATCAGTAATGGAGTACAAATATTGTGCGAATCCCTAACTTTTTAGTCTGTATTCTTATGCATTATCTCCAATGTTACACTCCAATATCCCAATTAACCTAACGACATGCACGTGAAAGTAATCATGCATATATTATCCAAGTATCTAATCACACATGAAAGCAAGAAGGAAATGGTGGGAAACAAAAAAGTATTTATTAATTGTCAATCTAGAAATACAATGTGTGGTCTCTAAGATTCCAAACCCTTTACTATGAATATTGATCACTATTTATACTTATGAGTGTCCTAGGATAACGTGCCCTAATTCTGTGCATGTCAAATTCAAACAGCAACTGAACTTATTGTTTTAGTTTGAAGTGTATGTAAAATTTCTTATAGTTGCATGTATGTACCCTAATATAGTTAACTATTTCTCCCAACAAGGCATTACTCCTTGTTTCCCATGTGACTTTGTGCCCTCATCTTGAGTGATATTTGTTGGAATGTTGTTTTTCCCATGATTTAGTGTGTCACGCATGCATGGATCTTTAATCCTCTGATAACTCATCTTTTGAAGATTATAGAATGTAGTTTTTAAGTGTGCCTTTAGTGCATGAAGTAGACCTTAGGGATGGCATAGAATGTGCCCTCTTATGTGTTGCTAATATGTTGCATGTTATTGCATGTTATCTATTGTTAATATAATGCATGTTACACAAATTCCAAACAATATATGTTGATGTATTTGTAACTTCTGAATGTATTCACTTTTATATCTTATGTCTTGTACCCCGATGTTTATTCTGGGATGTGTTTGTAATGTATTTAAGTAATGTCATACTTTGATGTTTCTATCGGGAGGTTCTATAATGTAAACAAGCCATGTCAAGTCATTTTGGGTAGCCCTCCTATTGTTCAAGGGTTAAATTCCCCACAGTTCTGGGGCACTAGGGTTATTAGACTCTCCCAGAGAAGTTGGACCTAGTGAGTCATTATCAAGTCGGGAATTAGTATCAATAGAGAGTGAGCCTCTCTATTTATCACACACTCACTCACACTCAGTTGTAGCACATAGCTAAGGAAGAAGAAGTTGTTGGGGCTATAACAAAAGAGGCTACCACTGTTGGGATATCATCTTACTGTTTTTGGGGCTTTGCTATTTGGTGTTGATTCTATCTCTCAAGAAGTTGCTAAGTTTTCTCCTTTACGATTTCCCCAAGGAAAATCTTTGTGTTCATTGTATTATGTGTTTGATTGTTGTGCTTGTTATTCTCTCAATTAAGATCCTAACTTAATGCTAGCTTAAATGATAAAAATCTAACATCGTATTAGAACTAACCTGAGAAGAAGACACTGTGTAGCTGTAGAAACTAGGGATTCCTACTTTTTGGATCTCTCTACATAGATTTTCAGAAAAAGAAGGTTGGAATGACTCTCCTCCCTGGGGCACATCTTTCTGTCGAAGTAGAATCTGATTCTGAGCATTTTCAGTTTTTGACCCAACATTGGTGCCGGAAATTAGGGCTTTCCACAGAAGTGGAATTTTTGAGTGAGCCCAGGCCTGGATTGATCTCCTCCTCAAAATCGAAGTTTAGAGATCAAGATCAAAGCATTTGGTTGGACAGAACTCCGGGAAAGTTAAACCCTAATCTTCCCCTGAACCAACACTACAGAAATTCAGCTCCAGATTCAGATCCGACATATTAACCTGGTAAGATCTAAATCTTTTGTATTCCCATTTGAGTTTCTCAGTTAAGATGTCTCATCATACCAAGCTTGATGAAAATCTTGAGGGAGCTGATAACTTTCGAGCCTGAAAGTATAGGATCTCCCTAATCCTAGAAGAAAATGAGTTGGACTCCTACATCAATGAGGAGATTCCAGTTCCAGAGGGAGATGAGGCTAAGTCCTTACACATTAAGAATATGGTTATGGCTAAAAGGATTATTGTTGATTCAATCAAGGATCACCTCATACCACAAGTGTCTTTGTAAAGACACCTAAAGCTATGTTTAATGCCCTAACCAAACTATTTGAAGGAAAGAACATAAACCAGAAGATGACCTTGAGGAACCAATTGAAGAATGTGAAGATCCAGAATGTGGAGACCATATAATCATACTTCACTAGGGTCTCCCAAATCAAAGAACAACTTGAAGCAGTAGATGAAGAAGTGGAGAATGCAAATATTGTAATGACCACCTTGAATGGTCTCCTTAGGACATGGGACTCTTTCATTCAAGGGATATGTGCCAGAAAGAAGTTAGTCAAGTTCAGCAGACTATGGGAAGAATGCTCTCAAGAAGAAGCTCAGATAACAGTTCGAGAAGAAAATATGGGAGGTGAAGATCAAGCTCTCACAGTACAATCCAAGAAAACCAGATCTAGCCACCACAGAGCTAAGTACTCTCATCAAAGGAATAACTTTAGAAATCCTAGAGATAGGTCTAAGTTCATTTGCTATACATGTGATGAAAGATGACACTTTGCTAGAGATTGTCCTAGAAACAAAAGTAGTTGTCACAAGAAGAAGGGAAACAAGAGAAGACATCATGCTCATGCTACAGAGGATGATGAACCTTCAACAAAGAGAAACATACAAGACATTGATGATTCTTCAAGTGATGAAGAATATGTTCTGATTTCCGCTCTCATGGGAATTATCACACATGGCAGCAATGATTGGACTATATAAAATGGTGCTTCCAAACATATGACAGGATTCAAGGAATCCTTTATGAAACTATCTGAACATGAATCACCTCACAAGGTGAAACTCGGAGATGACTACTAGTATCCAATAAAAGGTAGTGGTGAATCCTCATACAAGTAGACTCTGGAAATTCTATCAAGATGAAAGATGTATTGTTTGTACCTGGACTAAAGAAGAACCTCCTCTCCATATCTGCATTGGATGCAAAAGGAATGAGAGTTTCATTTGTAGATGGCCAAGACCTCATGTGGCCAAAGGGAAAGTCTTTTGATGATGCAGTAGTGATTGGGGAACAAGAAGGAGGACTATATAAATTGAAGGGCCAACCAAAACAAGCTTTGGTTCATGACTCAATAGAACCAAATGAGCTTTGGCATAGAAGGCTTGCACATGTGCATTATAGAGCACTACCACTTGCAAGCAAAGTTGTTGAAGGTCTCCTAGAAATGAAGACAAAACATGAAGGTGTATGCAAAGGATGTGCAAAAGGGAAGAACACAAAGAAGACATTTCCAAGTAGCGAGAGCAAGGCAAAAGGAATCTTGGAAATCATCCACTCTGATGTATGCAGTCCAAAGTCATCCAATTCACTAAGCGGGGATGTATACTATGTTTCTTTTAGTGATGATTTTTCTAGAAATGCATATAATTTATGAAGAACAAAGATGAAGTATTCATCAAGTTCAAGGAATTCAAAGCCTTGCTTGAGAATCACACAGAAAATAAGATCAAGACATTTCGATCAGATAATGGTGGAGAATTCACATCAAATGAATTAAAAGAGCTATGCAAAGAATCAGGGATTAAGAGGGAGTTATCCACTCCATATAATCCACAACAAAATGGGATTGCAGAAACAAAGAATAGAACAATCATGGAAGCAACAAGGGCCATTCTTCATGATCAAGATCTTCCCATGCATCTATGGGAAAAAGATTCCAGAACAGCGGTGTATGTACAGAACCGTACTCCACACAGAGTACTCGAGAACAAGACACTTGAAGAAGTATTCTCTGGAAAGAAACCAGAAGTAATCCATCTCAGAATATTTGGATGTCCTGTATACATACACATTTTGAAAGAAAAGAGGAAAAAGTTAGATCCTTCAGGAAAGAAGGGTATATTTGTGGGATAATCTGAAATCTTGAAGGCTTACAGAATATACTTCCTAGGGTTCAAGAATATTGACATTAGCAGAGATGTAACATTTGACGAAGATTCAGCCTACATCAAATCTAGGAAGAGACTGGTTGAAGAACCTGAAGAAACAAGAGCACCCAGAATTCATGATACAACCATGAACGAAGAAATTCAAGAAGAAGATCGAGAATTAGAAGAACCTCAAGAACCTATAGATCCACCTCAGGAGAAAAATCCTCATAAGAGGAAACCTACTCGGGTATGTGAAATTATCCAAGGTGCAGAAAGATATGGAGCTTCAGAAGAAACACATAGAGGAAGAAGGATAACTAGGTCATGCTCCAGTTATGTAGCCTTGCTATGTGACATTATTGATAAATAACCTTCCAACTATGAAGAAGCGGCATAAAGGAAAGAATGGAAGGAGGCCATTATCGAAGAGTATCAATTGATCATGAAGAATGATGTTTGGGATGTTGTCCGAAGACCAGAAGGGAATTCCATTGTAACTTCCAAATGGATATACAAGATCAAGCATGCTGCAGATGGCAGCATAGAGAAATATAAAGCAAGATTCGTGGCTTGTGGTTTCTCCCAGAAAGAAGGAATAGATTATGAAGAAAATTTTGCACCTGTAGCCAAATACACTTCCATTAGATTAGTACTTGCTCTGGCTGTAGTGATGAAATGGAAGACACACCAAATGGATGTCCAGGCTGCTTTCTTGAATTGTGTAGTAGAAGAGGAAGTGTATGTGGAGCAACCACTTGGTTTTGAGACACATGCCAGGGAGTCTCATGTGTTTATATTGAAGAAAGCACTGTACGGTTTGAAACAGGCACCTAGGACATGGTACGAAAGAATTGATGGCTTTCTATCCAGTTTGGGATTTACCAAGAGTAAAGTAGATTCCAACCTTTACTACAAGGTTGAAGATGGAAATCCAGTGATACTCCTACTCTATGTGGATGATCTGTTTGTAACAGGTATGGATGGGTTGATTGCTGATATGAAGAGGAAACTTACTGCCGAGTTTGAAATGAAAGACTTGGGTATGATGCACTATTTCTTAGGCATGGAGGTGTGGCAGAATGCGGATGGAATCTTCCTTAGACAAGGGAAGTATGTAGTAGAGATTCTAAAGATATTCGGGATGATGAACTGCAAGTCCATAACCACACCTATGGCATCGAACCTAAAGCTATTGAGTGATGCTTCATCAGAAGCAGATGATGCTATGATGTATCGTCAGATGATTGGGTCCTTGATGTACCTGACGAACACAAGACTAGATATTTGCTTTGATATGAATACCTTGAGCCATTTCTTGATAGATCTAAGACATGTTCACTTGATTGCTGCAAAGCATATTCTAAGGTACCTGAAGGGTACAGTTGATTATGGGCTCAAGTACAAGGCAAATCAAAAGATTAACATGGAGGGTTATGTTGATTCAGATTGGGCAGGAAGTGCCAGTGATAGGAAGAGCACTTCAAGATCATACTTCAGTATGGGATCATGTGTGATCTCTTGGTTTAGCAAGAAGCAGTCCTATGTGGCACTGAGTACAGCTGAAGCAGAATATGTCGCAGCTTGTTCAGATAGTTGCGAGGCAATGTGGATGAGAAAGCTACTATCTAATTTATTTGATCTCCAGTTGGATGCTACTTGCATATATTGTGACAACCAGAGTTGTGTGAAGTTGTCATAGAACCCAGTGTTCCATGACAAGTTGAAGCATATCAATATCAAGTATCAATATATTAGGGATATGGTGCAGAGAGGAGCAGTGAAGCTCCAGTATGTTGCGATGGATGAACATATATATGATGTGTTAATGAAGCCATTGGCTAGAGTGAAGTTTGAGTACTTCAGGGAGAAGCTTGGTGTTCTCAAGATCGAGGTTCCCTCCAAGGGGAAATGATGAGACCTAGAGCCATTCTGAAATGGTGAGAGGATTAGGTTACTTCCCTGGTCAGATGTAAGGGCTGAGCCATTCTGTCATGGTGAGAGTATTTGGATCCTTCCATGTTAGATGTGAGTGCTGAGCCATTCTGATGTGACTATAGGATTGGTTCCTACATGATCATATATAAGTGTTGAATGCCATTCTTGGAATGGAGGCACCTGGTCAGTTACCAGGAATACTGAGTCTGGGACTAAGAGCCATTCTAAAATGGTGAGAGGATTAGGTTTCTTCCATGTTCAGATGTAAGGGCTGAGCCATTCTGTCATGGTGAGAGGATTTGGTTCCTTCCATGTCAGATGTGAGTGCTGAGCCATTCTAATGTGACTGTAGGATTGGTTCCTACATGATCAGATATAAGAACTGGATGCCATTCTTGGAATGGAGGCACCTGGTCAATTACCTGGAATCCTCAGTCTAGGACTGAGAGCCCTTTCGATGCGATGTTTTTTGAACATGGTATAATGTAAGTGCAGAGCATTTCTGACAAGATGAGGTCGGATGTAACTGCAGAGCCTTTCTAACAAGATGAGGTCAGATGTAAGTGCAGAGCCTTTCTAACAAGATGAGGTTAGATGTGAGTACTAGACCTTTTTGACAAGATGAGGTCAGATGTGAGTGCTGGGCATGCCTTTTTGGCAAGATGAGGTCATATGTGAGTGTTGGTCATGCCTTTCTAACAAGATGAGGTCAGATGTAAGAGCTGGATAGGCCATTCTGACTCAGGGTTAGATATAAGTGCTGAAGACCTACATGAAGGGTAGGCCTACAACTAGCATGAAAAAGGGTTGGTTCTATAGAAATTCCTATGACGAGAAGAATCGAGATATAGCACCATTTTGAGATAGCACCGATGATGATGATCCAGAATTGTTGATGATATAGATCAAGTGATGATCCATATGTGATGATGATCCACACTTAATGATGATCTAGATCAAGTGATGATCCAGATGATGATCCAGACTTGATGATGATCCAGATCAAGTGATGATCCATATTTGATGATGATACAATGATGATGATTTAGTAGTGATGATCTAGCAGTTGTGATGATCCAGATCCCATGATGAAGACGATGATGACTTGAAGATGAAGATGACTTGAAGATGAAGAATACTTAAAGATGAATAAGACTTGAATATTAAGACAAGTTGAAGATGAATATCATGAAATGATCCAGTCGATATAGAGAAGAAGACCAGTGCTAAAAATTGTGTTGAAAGAATACCTTCCTAGTTAAGAGGGAGTGTTGATGTATTTGTAACTTCAGAATGTATTCACTTGTATATCTTATGTCTTGTACCCCGATGTTTATTCCGGGAGGTGTTTGTAATGTATTTGAGTCATGTCATGCCCTGATGTTCCTATCGGGAGGTTCTATAATGTAAACAAGTCATGTCAAGTCATTGTGGGTAACCCTCCTATTGTTCAATGGTTAAATTCCCTGCAGTTCTAGACGCTAGGGTTATTAGACTCTCCTAGAGAAGTCGTCCCTAGTGAGTCATTGTCAAGTTGGGAATTAGTATAAATAGAGAGTGAGACTCTCTATTTATCACACACTCAATCACACTCAGTTGTAGCACATAGGTGAGGAAGAAGAAGTTGTTGGGGCTAGAAATAAAGAGGCTACTGTTGTCGAGATATCATCTTACTATTTTTGGGGTTTTTCTATTTGGTTTTGATTCTATCTCTGAGGAATTTGCGGGGTTTTCTCCTTTATGGTTTCCCCGAGGAAAATCTTTGCGTTCATTGTCTTATGTGTCTGATTGATGTGCTTGTTATTCTCTCAGTTAATATCCTAAGTTAATGCTAGCTTAAATGATAAAAATATAACAATATCATGCTTTTCGTGGCAATTTCACATATCCTAAGGCAATGTCACACTTCCCAAGGAATCTACTCCAAAAAGTGCACCCTCAAGGGAAAGAGAACAATTGGACTAGGGTGAAGTTGGAGGATAAGCTAGAAACACCACACACCCTATAATTCACCAATTATGAGGGTTTCATGTATCCCAGCACTTCCTCATACGAGGACATGCTCTAGGGTTAGGGGATAAAAGTTAAAACCCTAGGGAAAATTTTTAGGGTGGACCAAAAATACTAAACCATGTCTACTTTTGGATTCTCAATATCATTTTATTGTGCTTTGAATTAATATTATAGCTTGGTTTTGAACATTATATACAAATGTGCATGCAAGACAATCAAAAAATTCATAAAAGTAAAAGGAAATCTCTTCTCAGCACCCCAATTCATTTTCCACGGTTTATGCTTGCCCATTTTCCCATTCTCTATACTGAAATTTCGTGTCTTTTTTCCTTAATTGTACTTTTCCTAGTTTGCTTCCCTGCCACCCACAATGCTTTCTAGTTCACTATATAAAGCAATATCAAACCATCCTTTTTTATGACAAATATGTTAAATTCCACTTAGTTTAGCTACGGTTATCCTTCATAAATGGTGACTCAATATTGCAGTAAAATTTAAATTGGTTATAAACTAGCAAAGGACTGGACCATAATTGCAAGTAAAATTTCCATGGGAATATGTGACATGCTAAATGTAATAAATTGCAAATTATTTCAGTATTGAAGAGATTCAAATCTATATGTGGCAATATCCCTTTGTATGAAACTTTGTAAGGCAATAATTAGTTCAAACCAAGCATCCTTTGTTTAAAATATGGATAGTTGTTAGAGTCTCTAGTTCCCAGCAAACTTCTATCATTTATGTTAGCTGATCCAATCAATACAACATGGTCATCAACTATCATTGCTTTTCTTTACACAAAAATATAGCTGGTGGTCAATTGACCACCTTCACAAATTCTTCCATAACAACCAAGTCCATAAAAGGAAACATAGTTGCACAGTTTGGCACCCAATATATGTTGAATATTTTCCAATAACAAAATATTTTATCTACATATTGCCTGATACTGGCAATGTATTACAGCCCTAACAAATGCATCACATGCATCATCTACTCCTCCCTAGAAACCAGGTGAAAGTGGTATATCCACAATAGCCCTAAAGAAATGTTTTTCATTATGGGATTGAATGATACAATCATATAATGATTGCAAAACATAGTTTTCAATAGTATCACCTCCTTCAAGACTGAATTAAAAAAAACAATTCTCTATTATATGAAATGCTTTTCCTTTTCAATAAGTGAACAGTAAATTGCATGAATACTAGTCTCTTCAATATGACTTGTTACTGACCATTGAATGACACTCCTTAACACCTAATGGATGTTATTTTTTTAGTTTTAGTTGTTGGGTTTCCTTGTTGTTTAAGAAATTAACTACAATTTTTTCCTCCTTGAGTACAATCCACTAGAAAACGCAATCGGATGCAATAATCATGATGTTATACCTGTCAGATATCTATGCAGTCCTTACTTAATAGTTTCATCCCATCTATTCCAACATCCTCAGCCTCAACAAAATACCTTGTAGAATCAACTAGTCCATCGATCATATCAATCCATTTAACATTTTCCTCTAGAACTAAATCTTCTAATTACAAATAATGCATATCAGTAGAATCTAGAAACTACTACCTTTACTGGAAATATTTGGCGTTAACAATTCTCATTGTAGATAACATACTAATACTTGCAACATCTATGATACAACCCACTTGAATGGTGCCAGAGAGACTTATTGTAATTTTTCAGTTTCTATTATTTTATGCTTGGTTTTCCTTTCTATCGTTGTTGTTTTCTATCACCTTTCTGTCTTCCTGATAAAAACTTTGTAAGTTCATAGGATACACATTGGACCCATATGAAACCATACAATTTTGATATGCACAGAGGGTGTGAATAAGAGCATTCTGTAAGGACCCTATTTGGCTGTGATGAAGAAGTATGGAAATATTGCAAGTAATTTGCAAGTAATTAGAAACTGACATGGAAATGTGTGGAAAATGGTTCACCCTATTTGGGTTTATTGAATTATAAAATTTTATACGATTCTCAGGTTTGGATTTCATATCTTGAACCTTTTTGCTGGATCTAATATTCTTTTTTCCATTCCTTCTGGTGGAGATTGAATACCTGCTTCAATTTATTTTCCTTGTTGGTGTAGAGTGTTTCCTTGAGTAGTTCATGCATCGCTCTTTTTCCTCCTTATTATGTTCAACCATTTCTAAATCATTTTTAGTTTTGATTCTGGAGGTATACTCATCTATTTTGCTACTTTTTTGCTCTTCACTGTTTGTCTTCTTCACCTGGGAAAGATTTATTAAACCTTTAATTCCTATCGGTAGTTTCTGTTGAGTATCATTATTGACTTCACAAGAAAATCCACCTCTTGAACATTTTGTTCCACTTTCATGGATGAATCCCTTGTCGAATCACTCTATGAACTCTCTTCAACTTTCCTATCACCTTTCTCCTTAGATTAAATCACTCTGTGAACTCTTTTCAACTTTCCCATAATCTCTCTCTTTATATTTCAAATTCATCCCCAACATGGTTTTCTCTTATTCTTCCTACCTACATAAGTCTACTTTGGTTTCTTTCCTCTAGGGGATTTCACTTTTCTTAGATATCCTTGCATAGTTTAGAGCTACATCACCATATCCTTGACAATTGTTGATATGGATGAGAATAAGCAAGATGATAAACAAGACGAGAAGACCAGCCTTCTAATAGTGCACGAAAACTGTACACAATGAAAATTGAGATTAAATAGGATGTTTTATATTAAGATTGAGAAATTGGTTTTACAATAGGATTAGTGAGTAGTAACTGAAGAACAATTTCATAAAACTAGCATAAAGTACTAAGAATGAAAATTACAAAATACATTAACCACTAATATGTCTGAGCACTAAGATAGACTCACATTAACATAACATGTGGCTCTTATGCAACTGAAGAATAGTTAACAAATTGAAAAAGGTACTAACAACAGAACACTAATACATTGACCACTAACATAGCCTAAAATTCTAATGTTAACATATGACTAAATACTAGTAACATATAGTTTCTACAAAAAATATCATCATGTTTATGTCATTTCCTCCCTACTTAAGAGGAAATTGTTCCCAACTCTTGATAAATATATTCAATGTGGATTTTGACTGTAAGAGACAATTAAGCATCTTGGCACCCTCCTGGCTTAAGAGGTGATACATTCCTAAGAACTTGTGCCCTGTCCTGGATTATTCTAGAGTGTGTTGGAGCCTGCTAGTGGTCATGTGTACTATGGAGAAAGATGGCATCCTAGAGAAAGAGTTAAGGAAATACTTTGAATGGAGTGGTTCACTTCCAAATGATAGAGGATATGATTGGTGGAATTTCCATGATGGTGGATTAGTAAGCCTCGAATTACTAATAAATATTTTAATTTTTTAGTGTTCCACCCTAGATCCTCTGTAGCACACCCTACCACATGTTCCAAAGAGGGGGGTATTTTCCATTGTTAAATGCCAAGTCGAGGTTTCCTTTATGTAAAAGTGTTGGTCTAGTGGGGCTTGAGACCCTTGGTCATGGTCATGGAAAGTCCTCTTTGTTCTCATTTCAAGATATGTTGGTCTTGTGGCACAACTAACCACCCCTTTATTGGTGGAAATCCTTACCATGTCAGGAATTTATGCATTGGGTAGGTATTTGGTGTACCTTGGGATGAATCCATTAGGAAACATGGCCCAAGAGACCCTAGCCACACTTATGTTTTTATGATTTGTAGAGGTGATTGTGCTTGTAAGGAATGTCATGCATACTCTAGCACACCTCATTCACCACTCCTTCATCTTGGATGATATTCCCTCTCCTGCTGTATCTGTTGGAGATTTTTTACATAGAATTATAATTGTGTTCCAATCACATTTTATAGGAAGGAATCCATCGCATATGGAGAGGTACCAATGCAGGTTTAGCATTGGACATACCTACTATAGGTACCCTTCTGGTAAACATACTTAAGTAGTCTCTCAAATATTGGCTGGTTTTCGTTTTCACTTTTGTGGAATAGCAAACCATTTAGTATTGTATATTTTGGTGGAATTTTGAGGACTTACTGTGTAAAGAATGTTTTGATAACATAGAATTTGTTAGTTATGATTCTTAGCCATAGGTGGAATCTAGATGGTATATGTCATGAAATAGTAGGTGGCTTCTATTTTGGACGATGGCTATTGGTTGTACTAGTAATTGTTGATCAATATAAAAATGTGTTGTTTTGAGATTCAGGAGACTATCAAATGAAGAAGCATATTTATTTGAAATAATTTTCATATGTGGGTTGACCTACATTGTCACGTCCCCATGCCTCCAACCGGCAAGGAGGACGTGACTACAAGCTTCAAACACCCAGGCTAAGAGCCCCATGAACATGTACAGGCATAAAAATTGCTAAAACAGAATGCTTAAACATACACACATGAACATTTATCATGCACAGATGCAAACATCTATTAGGAACAGTGGAAACATCATACATTTAAGCAAGCATCCATTTAACATGTTCATCATTCACATTAATAGAAATTAAGGTTGCAGAAGTAGAAATGAACAAGAGCACTTATCTTATGAGTAACTTGATCCGCAACCAGCTACGTCGCTGCAAAGTTCCACCCAACCATAGGCCAGCGTGCTCCTTAATCTCTCAGCAGCGCTGCCACCCCCAAGCTGGGCATGATTCTCCAAGGAATAAGGGAACTAGCAGGCTTACACATAGCCAAGGGTATACAAAACACAAAGCCAAGCCAACAGAGTTGGGTTTATCAAGCCATCAAGGATTTAGAGAAAGGCTCAATGCTAAGCTGGTGAGCTCATTACAGAGCCAAGAACACCTACACCAAAACTAGCCTGACCTCTAAGACACCCAAACACACCCAACACAAGGAATCAGTCCCTTCTCTGCTACACAGTCCCTCAGGCCCTGCATTCCCTTCCAGTGCTATTCAGGGGTGATGGAGAAGAAGGCCAGCCCTCTAGCTTTGTCTGTGTGGTTTCCAGCCACCAGTTTTATCAAGGAAAACTAAGCCCCCATCCCCACTCCTCTCACAGTCCGAAGACCAACCATTGCACTCAGGAAAACAATTTAGCTATCATAGCTTAAATCAAGGAAAATGAATTCTGAGTCATTCTTGGCCCTATCGTGGCCAAAATTACTCTTCAAACAAAATTACCATAGCCCCAAATATGTAAGGAAGACCACAGAAACACAGCCAACAACGTGGGAAAATAACAGTCCTGAAATGTATCAGGGAGCACAGCTTATAGCAAATGTGGGGAATAAATCCCGTCCTGGGAAATAGAATCACTAAGAAAACACATAAAGGCCACACAGAGGAAGAGAGAACTACCGAATTTTGATAGCCCCAGCATCCACGATTTCGCAGGGAAAGAATGGCGTGGGAAAACCCAGAAATTCCTATGCGTGAGGGGAACAATCAGACCCCGTGAGGAATGAACAGACAATGGAAGCCTTGTGTGAGGAAGAACAGCTCTGTTTTTGTCTATGGATGCACAACAACAGGAAGGACGCGAATTGGAAGTGCGTGAGCCTTCAGCATAGTCGTGGGCAGAGTGAAATCCTTGCGTGTGGATGAGCAACGTGAGGAAGGAACAGACTGTGGTGGTGAACAGCCAAATCGTGAGGTTTGTGTAATGGAGATAATGGGAGTTCCACGTGAATGATGAGGACGAATTGAATGAAGTGTGTAGGCTAGGACTGACAGTCCTGCCACCCCACTCCCAAAACAATAACTGCCATAACTTCCCCCAGCTACCAGCAGAAATTCTTAATGATAGAGGTTGGAATAAAACAAAATGAGAGGACACATGGGTAATTTCCCTCCTTGGCCAAGGTTGACATTTCCCCCACCCTTATCCTTGTGAAAATCATGCCCCTTTCTCATTTTAGTGCCACGATCGTAGCTGGTCGGGTTCATTTTTAATTATAGATGCATATTTACATGATGACCGTCATAATATATGCCGCATGCCCCGATATACCATTGGTGACAATTCAAATCCAAAACATAGCATAACCGATCAATGGTGGGGCCTTGGCCTTTAGCTCCACACCATGATCATTTACAATTTATACATCATATACATCTAATGTAACGGGTTCAAAACCGGGACATTACATGCATGTGGATTCCATATTTTTGGTTATATGCAATACTACTTTACAATGCTTAGCAATGTTTGGCTATTTTGTTTGATTAGTGTTACACTGCATGTGCTTATTTATGGCCATTTGTTATGTGATAATTTTGATAGAATTGATTGAACAAATTTTGATTTGCTACTCCATCTCTAGAGACATATTTTAGGAATATTATTGGTATTTTTTGAAATAATTGTACAATTATTTTTTTCATTTCTAGATACTTTATTTATGAATGTTAATGGTATTTTTAAAATTGATTATACATCTTTTTTGTCAATCAGGTATGAATATATTTACCTTGCTATGACATTTTTCAAGATTGGATTGAGATATTTTCGAGTAAGAATGCACCCTAATTAACTCAATATGTTCCATTAGTAGAAGGATCAATAGCACGTTCATTGTCATGTATTACTTTCTCTCCTATTGAATTAGCAAGAACACAGATGCTGGTTAGTTTTGATGCCCTTCCTTTCAAATAAATGAGCATAGTTTATTAGGGGATAGAATAGAAGTGGCCATGAGATAGAAAAATGTATTTTAAACTTTTCAAACAGAATGAATTATTTTAGTCTTATTTTACACAAGAAGATTGGGTTGTATATGATTTTCCATAAAATACCAAAAAATTGTCTGTGTACACTGTACATGTGACAACAATATGTACCACATATTCTTTATGATACACTAATGAGTATTTACAGAGTGAAATATTACATTACAATTTTAATAGTTGATTTGCAGGTGCTCTCAACCTACAATTAGTAGCAGACTCTAGCGCACAATTGGAAAGGAACACAATAATGGCCCAAATATGGCAGTTAATGCATAGGAAACTGCACAGAAAGGGAGCGCTTCTAGTTATTTTGCTGACAATGTTTCCGTTCCCAATCCATGAGAACTACAATACACAAAGAACTATCAGCTATTCTATGTACTAGATCTATATACAACAATTGCATTGGCACAAGAACATGGACATAATGTTGTCTTCCTCTATTTCACATTGAGAGAAGCAAGGTGCAATCTACATCCAAGGTGGGGATGAGGGAAATCAATTATATCTTTATGTGTGTTCCTATTTAATGGTGCATTGAATTAGACAATGCATTGGGGGTATTGAAAATTTGAACATAGTCTTCCAACAGTGACAAAATGCATCAAATTCATCAACAACTACAACAAATCCAACACTATATGTACCCAAGTAACCTTCAACAATCATAGGTAATCTCAATGCATTTTCCATGTGTCATGTTTACATTTTTCACAATCTTTTATGTTCAAAATTATACAATGGGAATTTTATTGTGTTTTCTTTATGACCATTTAAAAATCATTTGTCACTGTTGAGTGCACATACCCACTGCTAAAATATAATTATTTTATAATTGGTAGAGTATGGTAGACCTTAACTTGTCTCTGTGACCTCATATGATATTTTATAATCAAATCCAAATTCCGGCATTACTAGTCTCGATACGAATTGAGAGAAGAGGCTAAACTAGATGAATATATTTCTAAAGAGCGTTTACCCTCTATACAAAGAGATTTATCAATCAAAGAGAGGGAATTACAATGATTCTCTTAACCCATTATCTTGCAGGATATGCCTAAACCAACTTTCTTTGTGTATATTTTTCTTTTAGAGAGCCATTTTAGATGACCTTAGACCTTATATCCATTTCATATGTGGCATGTTGCACATCTATAACTATAATATCTCTTTAGGCAGTGAAACATATTCATACTATAGTTTTATTTCTTTGTTGACCCATAGATTCAAGACCATGACTCAATCTGAAAACCTGGGCACTAGTAGGCTCAAACCGATTACTTGATGTTTTGAAGAAGTCATTCCAAGATGCCTTGATGAAGGTATAAGGTATATATTTTATAGTTTTAGTAAAACATCTAACCACTAGCAATGAAACTAAATATTGACCTTGATCAAAACCTAACTTTTGACCTTATTAATTGACCAGTATACAAATATTTGATTAAATTGCATCCAACAATTAATGCTAGGGAAATGAATTTTAATAGAAATTTGGGATACATTTCTATTGAATTTTAGATTTTTCATCAATCCTTTCCATCCTCTCCCTTCTCATATTCAATAGTATCATCACTATCCTTTTGAGTTCACCTCAATGCCTTCAATGATTTTCACCCCAATTGCCTCTTTAGAGATGGTCACACAACAACTACTAGGGTTGGTATCTCTAATTTATATCCCTAATTTAGTTTGTAGCATCTAGTTACTGTGCACATGAGTCAATGGAACTGATAATCATGGATCAGCTTGCATCTTGTCTAATCAAATATCACATAATGGAGACCCCATTGTAGTTCTACCAGAAATTGTAATCATTATTGCACTCATTTAGTGGCACATTTTCTCTGAAGATAAAAATTTGGCGATGATTTTAGAGAGAGGATGAAGGATGAATAGATCTTTGAACATGCTTTGGATTCACTCTTTGAATCCATTTCAGTTATTTTATTTGATGTATTGTCAGTCTGTTGAATAGTATCTCTGATGCCCTATCAATCTGGATGAATATTAACATTGTACCATTGTTTTTATTTCCAGAATCATGTTTTTTTTTTAGCATTGGAGAAATCTATCCTTAAGAACTCGACTATAGAATCAAGGTCTCAAAGACTAAAATATGGGAGAATAAAGACAATTTTTTCTACTCCAAATGGGGAAAAACTTACAGATGGTGCTAGTTTAATAAGTCCTTATAAATATGAGGTGCCATTTAATGGTACTTTTGCAGATGGTGGGTCTCCCTCTACATTCTAGATTCCTGCACATGATATTGATGTTAAAACCTTTTCTTCTACTGGACATGGTATAGAGATAACTTATTCACCTAATAAAGGACTGAAGGAGAAAGAGACACCAAGATCAACTCTTAAAAGAGAAATTGGAAGGATGGATGCATCTGAGACAAGCCAATCATCTATCTTGAAATATTCTACCTGAAGGAAATGAGAGCCAAGGAGTGTCCATGTTTTGTTTAGCCATGGCTTGGATGATGATCTAGTAAAGCAAAAATGGAAGGTATTTTTAAAGTGTTAAATACTTTTATGATTTTAGAAAAATTGTTCTAGTAATTCTTACAAAATGGACATTGGTTGGTAGATATTGACAAGGCTTGGAGGTCAGGCCACAAATTCACCTATCGATTGTACTCACTTTGTCACATATAAGTTTGGTTGGTCAAGGAACATGATAGAAGCAATGACTGCTGGCAGTCCCATTGTTACACACTTATGCTTGGACAACTATGGCCAATGAAGCTATTTTATCGATGAAAATAAATACATTTTAGAGGATGCCAAGAAGGAGAAAGAGATTGGTTTCAACATGTCTTCTTCTTTGGAGAGTGCACAACAGAGGCCTCCCTTGCAAGTGCGGTGGTTATGAGAACTTTATTTCATATTAGGAAAATAATTGTAAGAGTATATAAGAGTCAAGATAGATGGGTATCAGTTGAATACTTCTAAGTTGTCTTAAAGAATTTTCTGTATACCAATTATATTCTGCTATAGTTCATTATATTTTTAATTTCCTATACCGACAATATGTATGCATATTTTTAATTCCTTCCTTTCAAACTTACATATAGTATTTAATGAGTTTTACCTTGTTGTGTAGAATAAAAGAGTATTTATCACCACAAATGAAAAGCATGAGCAAGAATCAATTATATATTTGGTCAAAGAAGCTAATAGGTAGATAATTCTTACTCTCTACTCACTTATAACTCCCTTGACAAGACTAAAAGGAGAAGTTCTTTCTATGTAGACTCAAATAAAAAAGAGATGATTCTAAGATGATTTATTGAAGGGGATAAAAGTATGGAGAAAAATTGGAAATGGAAAATATACTATTATGAAAATATGGCCTTGAAAGTTAGTTGAATTGGAAATTATCTTCCATGATTGAATCTAGAATCGGGAAATTTAAAACAATTGAAGATAATTCTGGTAAATACAAAAGTTTCTGTCCAAAATTGGGAGATACT
This sequence comes from Pseudotsuga menziesii, assembly GCA_001517045.1. Taxonomy (NCBI): domain Eukaryota; kingdom Viridiplantae; phylum Streptophyta; class Pinopsida; order Pinales; family Pinaceae; genus Pseudotsuga; species Pseudotsuga menziesii. Next base: position 140,211 of record LPNX011106473.1, on the reverse strand, counting down.
TTCCCAAGGTGCAAGCAAGAGAAGAATAGTACTGATGGAATAACTAGAACATTAGATTTTGGTTGGGTGCAAAATTTATTATCTAAGACTTTCTTTAATGCACCTCTTTCTTAGAGCCTAGATAAGTGTAGCTTGTGGTGGCCCTTTCTGAAGGATATCTAAAACCAGAAATAGTTATGGGAAATAATACTCAGCTTTGAGGTAGAAATATGCTGCAATAAACCATTTAAACCTTTAAAAGTGGCTAATTGTAATCAGAAATGGAACACATTCTATAGTTACTTCCATCCATTTATGAAACAAGGAAATATTGTAAAGGCATTCTTTCTTAGTCATCTGGAAATGGAATAGCAATGCTCATTTATGTCCATTGTTGCTACTACTTATAATACTACAAAAACTACTAATGTAACTGAAAATAGTAGCAGAAAATATGATAGAAATAAAGCTCAAATAACATAACTAAAATCCAAATGAAAAAAATATTGGTGGTTACATCTACACACCTAAGTGGATTCTGTTGAAAAATTTGTTCTTATTGAAAACTTCTCAAAAGACACGGATCTTTCGAGAAAAGATTTAACAACAATATTAAAGCCCCACTAATCACACCCCACCTCTCTGATATCACTACAGATTTTCGACTTGCAGAATCACTCTACAAAACAACATGCCCCTTTTACAGATTAGTGTTGCTAGAAGATGTGCACTAGTCTCTTGTAGACAATGCCTACTTAGAACCAAACTGTGCTTAACTGTTCCATGCAAGTACTTAACAAGGTTAAACATTTAGTGAATGTTGAACAATATACTCAGAATTGTACCAATCACATATGAGAAAATTATCATGCCAGATAAGATAAGAAAGTTTTATTAATGTCCACAGGTAACCAAAAAATTAGGTTAGTGGGACTAGATAATACAACAAAACACATGCAAAGTAGGAGTGCCTCTTGAAAGCTAAAAGATAAAGAGATACATGTAAAAAAACTTAAAGAAAAGTGAGGATGGTGGTAGACATTTGGGTTATTCCAAAAGTGTTTACACCATGTTTGGTGTGCTTTAAGAGATTTAGGTTACGTGGTGTATGTTCATCCCCTGTATGGTCCGAGATGGATTGTAGTGGGTAGAGAGATGGTGGGTCAAGAGCTACATTTGCATATAATTTTTTGTTTTAGAATTTATATTTTCATATATTTGTTTTATTTTTATTATTATTATATTGTATTGGAGCTTGTTAGCATCCTAGTGACGTAGGCCATGTTCTTTATTGAGAAGGTTATGTTGAACTGTGACCGCCTTTGAGGTTTTTATTATTCATTCGTGACATTGTAAGATGCCTTGGAATAAGCCGTGACTTATGATATGATAAAAACATTATCTATGTCGGTTTTTTAGACTGAACCATGACCTATGTGGATTGTTTGGAAAATTCCTCATCATTGTCACCATATTCTTATTTTTTGCTTAGCTTTAGGGTGTGAATTTCTTTTTGGGAGTTATAACCATGTCAACCTCTAGTTTTGAATAGATAATTCATTATGTCAATTGAAATAATTTTTTTGCTGTGAACAAGGATATAAGAACTGTTAGGTTTGGAATATGGTCATGGGAATAGACAACTTTCTAAATATACCTAGGGTGCAAAGAAACCATTCAGTGCAATGGGCACTAACATATTCTCTTCAATATTCATACCGATAAAAAATAATTGATCTCTCGGATATGTTTCATAAGGTATCTTACCACTATGTTTATGACGTCACTCATGCATGTATTGGTGAGGTTGTTCAACCTGCTGTAGCATGCCGATCCTGTTTAGACTCTATACATGTTTTGTGTGCTCCTTTTCAGCCTCTTTGACGTTGCTACTATGTATGGAAGTGTGCTTAAATATGATGGATGTGCTAGAGTGTGGGTTAAGACTTCCTCTACACATTTGAAAGGAGCTTCTATTTGCTTGATGTATGATTTTCATAAAATACTGTCATTTATTGTAGCAATGGGATTGAAAGTTCATCGTCATTTCTAGATTGTTTTGATTAATGCCTTGAGGTCTTCATTTGTCTCACTCTTCCCTACAATTACCAATCCATCTATCTCTCAAGTATGTCCATTTTTCGTTAGTGACTTGTCTTCTAAGAGACAAAGTGTGATCATAATAGATACCTTAGTATAGAAATTAAAGAAGGTCTAAACTAGATTGTTTTCTTCTTTTTGTCCATTTATAATTTTATTGCATGTGCTTGGCTAATTGTGTTGTACATATATGGGACTCTACATCCAATAGACAAGTAGAGTAAATTACTACTTTCATGTTTTCAATTTCTTTTTGTTTTGTTTAAATAGTGGCATTCCAATAGGGAATTTTGGAAAAATTTGAATAGTTGTGGGATATTTTCTAGTTCTCTTTCAAGTTATAAATGACAGTGGGATTGGCATAGTCTATATTTAAATTTTATTTTATTTTATTTATATATCAATCTGAACATGGTTTCTTTCTTTGATTGTCTGTTAGTGGCTATTTAAGTCACCTATGAATAAAATGATCAAATAAGTATTCATACTTCTTGTTAGGAAGCAAACTCGAAGGTATTGTTGCTAATATTTCATCTCATTTCATTTCCATTTATCTAATGGCTAAGAGTACTTAGAGTTAATGCCCATTCTTCTTGATGTGAAATGGAATTAGTTGTATATTTCTTTTTACTATTCTATACACATTTTGGGTGATGAGTTGCTCCATTTTCTCATCCTTTGCTTCTATATAAACTGAAATTATCCTTTACATGACATCATCCACCACTATCTTCAAGTTAATTATAAATTTTCAGTCAAATTCATATATCTTGGCATGATTCTATATGACTCGGTAGATATTTTAACATTGGATGCATGCTTGTCATTCCTATAACTTTCTGATATTTTTGCATTTTGCATCATTCAAGCATACAAAATAATGATTATCAATTTACTATAGATACATAATGGCTTACCTTGTAATAGTCCTTCAAGTCTTTCAAATACATTTATTAAGTGTAAAAAGGACTTGAAGGACTAGTACAGGGTAGGCCATTGTGGATCTATAGTAACTTGATCATCATGATTTTGTATGCTTGAAGGATGCAAAATTTGTTTGAATATCATCATTATCAAGAAATAACAACTTCTTAAAGGGTGATGGCTCAATGGTAGAGAACCTTGCTAATTATAGGCAAGAGGTTGGTGGTTCGATTCCTCTGTGCCCTATCATAAATTTGTGACTAGGAAAATGACTAAATTCACATATATACAACTATTAGTAGCTAATTTCTCGTCTCTTATATCACGACTAACGCTTAGTCGTATTTATATTACTCGTTAATATGTTATCATCTAGTATTTTATTTAGTCATATATTTGGTCATTAATTGTTGCAATCAGTGACTAAATCGGTGACTAAATCTGTGACTAAATCCGTGACTAAATCAATGACTAAATAAATGGCTAAATCATTGACTATCAATGACTAAATAATTGACTATAAATGACTAAATCAATGACTAATAAGTCAACCTATTAATGACTAAGTGAAATATGACTAAGTTAGTCAAGCTATAAGATAGTGGAAATTAGCAACTATTAATCACTGACTCAAAAATAGTCGTTTATAGCCATAATGTAGTCATTTTTTTAGTCCTTAATTCCTCATTTTGTACTAATGGTCGTGGTAAAGGAGGGATCCAAGAGGTCAAGAGAAGGAACCTTCAAGAAGGGGTCAGTCCTGAATCATATTATTTGGAAGAGGGCCTACGCTGATGTCAAACAAGAGGCCCTAGAAACTGTAGCTGCTATGGGATCTTTTGTTGGGGAAAAATCTTATTCAATTTCCCTGTTGAATAGAGAAATGGAAGAAAAGGAGTAGGAATTGCAGAAGTCCAAACAGGACCAAGCACATGCAAATGATCAACATAAGTAGGAACTACAAGACTTGAGAGATGAATATGAAGGGACGCTAAAACAACTTCTAGAGAATAATGATCACCTCAAGCAACAACTTAAAAAGGTAGAAGGTTTGAATAATGAACATGCTCAAAATATTTCCATCCTTGAGCAACATCTCAAAGACCTGCAACTTTTATATGTCACTTATTCATTCTCCAAGTTTACAGAAGAAGAATTCAAACAACTAACCTATTATATTCATGATGAATTGTATCAAAGAATGGTCAACCTGTTTGAAGGATTCAATGAAGTGCAATAAACATATAATGCATTTGACCGATAGTTTGACATTTTCCACGATCACAATAGAAGAATAAATGAAGCAACAAGGGATTTTGATAACTTAGTCGACTAGCAAAGGTATATCAAGGACAGACCTGATGATTTGCCAAGTTTGGACAAAGGAAAATTCAAGAGGATCCAGGTTTCAATTTAGACACGGGAGAGTGTCTGTGACCTGGTATATTCCATCATCAAAGATGGACAAGTGGCTTGTAAGAGAAAGTGGTTTGCTTCAGAAATCTTGCTTAGTTTTCTGGAACTTCCATTATTGGATCCAATTTATGAGGCCATGCCTCCAAAGCTAAAGCTGGACCAGATTGAAAATAAATTTTCCAGAGCTAAGGAGTAGATCTAGGAAATTATTTAGCTTCACTTGGATGAGATCAAGGAGTGGATCGAGGCACCTCTTACCTAACAGATGAATATCGACCTTTTCCTCTAGGAATGGGAAAATGTTATGAAGAGGGAAGTCAGATATCTTCTTTACAAAGTTGAGATGCATTTGGAACATGCAAAATATTGGGACATATAGAATTTGTTGGATGCATTTTACAAGTGGCCATCTGCCCTTGGAAAATCCTAAATTGAAAATTTTGTAATCTCATACCTCGGGAAGATTTTATCTTTTTGTAAACTATTGTAATAATTATTTAAAGGGAATGATGTCTCCCAAGGAGGGGGCTCACGGGTGTAATTCTAGGAGGACCATAGGAGAAGGGACCAACAAAGACATATAAGGGACGTTTTGTAATTTTGGCAAGATTTTAATCTTTTGCAATTTTAATAGAAGTTATAGTTTCTTATGTTATGTTTTCTGGTTATTCATTAAATTTCTTTCATGGATTTTAGTCACTCTTCTATCTTTCTGACATATTGATCACAGGTTGTTCATTTAATAAACATGCAAAATTATGTATTGGTGTATCATTACAATCTTAACAACTTAAATATGTGGTGCAGGTGGGTCTATCACAACCGACCCCAGCTAGCACTTCCAGGATCTGGTGGCTCCTACACCTAGAAGAACTGCCAAACTTAGCCTAATGGTCAAATCCTACACTAAAATTGCCTCCCCACAATTTTTCCTCTACAATCGCCATTCCGCAACTCTGTTTCCATAACAGAGTTTCCACAGTCGAGTTGTGGGATGTGGGATCTCAAACTCCCAAAGTCGTGCTCCGCAAATTTCCTTCCGCAACGGCCTTCCCCCAAGTGGGTTGCAGGATGTGGGATGTGGGATGCCAACTTACCAAAGTTTCTCCCCCACAATTTCCTCTCTGCAACTTCTCCTCTGTGATTCTCTTAGCTTCTAGATATTTGAGGCCTTCACTCCGACTGTCGATCTACTTTTGTTGCAAACCTCTTAGATCTCTTTTGATCTATTAAATTCCTCACAACTTCCATTATGGGATTCTTCTAGACCGTCAGATCTTTATCTTTGGACTCAACCTCGACCGTTCATTCTCTAAAACACTTGTCAACGGTAGAAAATTTGTGGGTTGTGTCGATTGATCATGGAATTGATCAATCCAGCCTACAATCATCCTGATTCTTTATCCTAACACTCTTATCCATGCATCTACACTCTACTTCAACTATTCAAGCAAGAAATTGATACGTGAATACATTAACTTCTCAGAAATACACAAATGTGCAGGAAAACGACGAAGTCGGTTCTGTAAGATACACAGTTCAACACAGTACATGCATAAAGGCTAACAACCCAACAAACGCACGGTTAATCCTTCTATTAAGAAATCAAAGGAAAATGCACACATCTTGGATCTCTCTTCTTCCGACTCTTCAAAATACTTACAAGTAGGAATCATACACATGTATGTCCTCTTCTCTGCAAATTCAGAATTCTAAATGTTAAAGAGTAGAACCCCCTCTACATCTCTAAACTGTCTATTTATACTTGAACTACTACTATATTCCTGAGTGGTCTTGCAACTGAAAACAAACACTACTACGCATGATGAAACGTCCTTGTTTGAAACAAACTATCGGTGGCTTGATCTCCACACAGAGATTCTTGATCCGCAATGATTCCTATGCTGATAATCGGACTATGACTCAGCACAAAATAGTTACAAAAGATTCCATATCATGTGACCAACTCAGCACAATTTTTGCATGCAATGATTCTCCTACATTAGACTCGCAAGGTAAAAAAATTAAGAACCCATGTTCATTAGATCAACTATAGTGAAACCCTTGGTTTCCAAATCTACAGCACTCATCCAAGTAGATTCCTCTATTGGTTGCTTTTTCCATTTGACCAAATACTCCAGATAGTCCTTCTTCCTTGTACTCTTTACCAATTTAGTGTCCATAATGGCCTCAACTTCCAATCGTTGTGTCACAAAAATCTACCCCACCCATTGTAAGTCTTCAGTAGGATCTTCACCTTCTGCAAAGGTTCCAGTGCCACCTATTACATAAGGATATAGATATTCTACATTAAAGATTGGTGAAATACCAACTCCTATAGGCATCTCTAATTCATAATCATTTGCTAAAAATTTCCTGAGTATTCTACAAGGTCCAATCTTCTTTATATTCAACTTGTTATACTCTCCCATGGGAAATTTATCTCTCTTTAGATATGCTAAGACAAAATCCCCTAATTTATAGTTCCTTTCTCTCCTTTTGGAATCTTCTCTGGCCTTGTAACTAGTGTTACTTTGATGTAACCTCATTTTCACTTGCTCCTGGAGTTCACTGATCCTTATAGAAAACTCTTCACCATCGACACTCCTCTTCTCCAATTGACCTAAGTCACGAAGTTCACACACTCCTCTTGGATGCAATCCATATAGAATTTGAAATGGACTCATCCTTGTACTCCTGTTTGGTGAATCATTATAGGCAAACTTAGCTTGAGCTAAAACTTTGTCCCACTGTTTAGGACTCTCTCCAATCAAACTTCTCAACATGTTTCCCAGAATCCTCTTGACTACTTTGGTCTATCCATCAGACTGTGGGTGATATGCTGAATTGAAATTCAGCCTGGTACCCAACTTCTTCCACAAGGTTCTCCAGAAATGACCCATGAACTTCACATCTCTGTTTGATACAATGCTTCTAGGTAAACCATGTAGCTTTACAACTTCATTAAAGAACAAGTTATCAACGTGTGTAGCATCACTAGTCTTGTAACATGGAATGAAATGTGCCATCTTAGTGAATCTATCAACAACCATGAAGATATAATCATGTCCCTTCTGAGTTCTTGGAAAAGCCAAAATAAAATCCATACTCACAAAATCCCAGGGCCTAGTTGGAATAGGAAATGGTGTATACAATCATATGTTCTATCTTCTCCCCTTAGCATGCTAGCATACTCTGCATCTTCTTACAAGATTCTCAAATTTAGACCTCATCCTTGGCAAAAAATAAAAATGACCCAACTGTCTGAAGGTTTTATCACTTCCAAAGTGACCTGCCATACCTCCATTTTGTTTCTCCTGTATCAAGTTCTCTCTCATGGAACACTTGGGTATGCACGGTTTACTATTTTTAAAGAGTAAACCATCTTGTAGGGTATATTCCATCCATGGCTCTCTGTCCACCTCCAATGTATTTTTGCAAGCCATGTAAGCCTCTTGGAAATCAATGTCAGCTTCATACAAATCTCTCAAATGCTCAAATCCCAAGACTAGGATATGATTATCTTGCATAATCAACAGTCTCCTACTCAAAGCATCAACTACTCTATTTGACTATCCACTTATGTGCTTCAACACAAAGGTAAAGCTTTGTAAGAACTCAACCCACTTAACATGTTTTAGGTTCAAGTTAGGTTGCTGCATAATGTAACGTAATGCATGGTTATCTTAATATAAAACAAATTCTCTAGGCATCAAGTAGTGCTTCCAATGCTTCATTGCTTGAACAATAGCATAAAATTCCTTGTCATAAGATGAATACTTTTGTTTTGCATCATTTAGCTTCTCACTAAAATACGCTTTAGGCCTATCATCCTGACTAAGCATAGCTCCAATTGCTACCCCACTAGCATCACACTTTACTTGGAAAGGGTTATTGAAGTCTGGTAACTTCAATACTGGTTGTTCACTGATCTTCCTCTTCAAGAATTGAAAACTCCTTTCAGCCTCTACTGTCCATTGAAATGGTTGTCTATCCTTCTTAATTGTCTCCATGATAGATGCACAAATACCACTGAAGTTATTTATAAATTTCCTATAGAAACTCTCCAATCCATGAAAGCTTCTTACCTCAAATATGTTCCTTGGTGAAGGCCAATCAATGACTGCTTGCACCTTTTTTGGATCCATCTTCAACCCTTCTCTTGAGATAACAAATCCCAAATATACTAGCTCTATCTTCATGAATGTGCACTTCTTCACATTTATCAGCAACTTTTCCTGTTGTATCCTCTCTAAAACATATCTCATATGCTTCAAATGCTCTTCTTTTGTTTGGCTGAAAACCAAAATTTCATCAAGATAAACTATCGCAAACTTACCTATGAAATCTCTCAAGAATTCATTCATCAATATCATAAAAGTGCTCGATGCATTGGACAATCCAAATGGCATGACCAACCACTCATACAACTCATCATTTGTCTTAAAGGTTGTCTTCCACTAATCTCCTTCTCTGATTCTGATATGATGATATCCACTCTTCAAATCCAATTTTGAAAATCATGTTTCCCCACTTAGGCAATCCATCATGTCATCCATCCTTGGTAACAGAAATCTATATCTGATAGTGATCTTGTTAATTGCTCTAGAGTCAGTACACATCCTCCACTCACCATAATTATTTGGTGTCATTACTGTTGGTACTGCACATGGAATCAAACTCTTCTGGACCAATCCTTTGTCCAACAATCCTTGGACCTACTTCCTTAATTCTTCATTCTCTTGAGGTGTCAGCCTATAAGATTCCTTGTTTGGTAAATTGGCTCCTGGAATAAAATCAATCTAATGACTTATATCCATTCTTGGTGATAATTCATTGGGTAAATCATCCACCACAATGTTACTAAACTCACTTAGCATCTTCTGAATCTCCTCAGGTAGATCTGTCACATTAGTCTTCATTGTCACCACTCTCAGTTTGCATACCACAACATAGTTCAACTCTTCCTTCTCAACCTGTTGTAAATATTCCTTTCCTGACAACATCAGAACTTTAGGTGTTGACTATCCTGCTGTACTACCTTCCTGTAAAGGGTGAAGTACATGTTTTATCCCATTCTACTCGAAACTATGATAGTTACTCCTATCATCATTGGTTACTCTCTTATCAAATTTCCATGGTATGCCTAACAGTATATGGAAAACATCCATGGGCATCACATCACATAGAATCTTATCCTTATATGGACCTATTTGGAAATCAACTTTGCACTGCTCACTTACCAGGATTTGATTTCCTTTGTGTAACCAAGATACTTTGTATGGAACAAGTTGCTTGGTCTTTTTCAAACTCAGATTCTCCACCATCTCTATGGAAACAAGATTGCCAGTACTCCCACTGTCAATTACCATCTTACAGTACTTCCCTTGGAATTTACATGTAGTCTTGACTAACGACTTTCTTTGAGTAGGCTCTGCATGCTCCTTCTCAGGTTTCAATAAGACTTTATTCATCATCAATGACTCTCCTGTCTCAGGAAAAACTTCCTCTACTATCGACTATTCTTGCAGCTTCTCATTATGAGCTACATAGGCTCCTCTTTTTCCTACGTCTTCCTTCCCTGGACATTCAAATGAATTATTCCCCAACTGGTTGCATTTGTAGCATCTAACAATAGCTTCTCTGCCTCTTCCTATACCTCTACCACCTTGGTATGGTCCTCTTCTACTAGAATCACCTCCTCTACCATGCTACTCTTATTGGTTAGAGTTACTGGACTTTCCTCTCTATGCCCCAAATATTCTTCTTCCAGATGCTTGCCCTCTTCCTCTAGTTGAACAGCAACCTCTATTGAAGCTATGTTTCCTCGGTATCTTTTCTTATGCCCTTAAGGCACACTGATACGCCTCCTCCATCGTTCTGGGCAATATCATGCTGATCTCTTCTTGGATATCCATCCTTAGACCCTTTGCATATGTAGAAGCCTTCTTTGCTGACTCTTCACATATCCAACCCTTAGGTTTACTTTGTAGAACTCCTCAGTGTACTCTCTCACTGTTAACAATATCTGCCTAAGGTTCTATACTTGTCTATACAGAATTAACTTGTAATATTTGGGCAAGAACTTAGCTCTCATCTTTGCCACCATTCTATCCCAGCTTTTTATCAATGGCTTATTCTTCCTCCTTCTTTCTGTTTGCACACTATCCCACCACAAGGATGCATGCCCTTTCAACCTCGTCACAGCCAATATAACTCTCTTTTCTTCTTCTACCTCATCGTACTCAAAGTACTTAACTAGCTCACTGATCCAGTCAATGAGATGCTTCGCGACGAGACTTCCATCATAGGTAGGGAAATCCGATCTCGGCCTTGAAGTAGCTCCTAGAATAGATCTAAAATATCTTAACTCTGGTGTTTCCTACATAGGTGCAGCTTCTTCTCTTTGTTCTTCATCCTCAAGTTCACTTACATCCCCTGCTTCTGGGTCTCTTCATCTATTCGTTTCCATGGCGTCCAAACATTCCCTTAACTCCCTCATTTCTTCTAGAACTTTTGTGTTCCCCGCTGGTCTACCTCTGTCATGACCTCTCACTCTTCCAATGAGTGCAACCATCTTCTCACACTAAGCCTCTACAATAACAGTTCTCTTTCACACTATTACAAATTACCTCAGCAGGCCTCTTCTCAGCCCTTGGTCTTTTGGCAACGCCAGTCCTCTATCTAGAACCTCTCAAGAACTCTTCTTTTCTCTTTCCAGGATACTACGGCTACGCTTCTCTCTTTCACGAGCTTATCCTTCCTCCTTCAGAAATTATACCCACAACCTCAACTAGGGAATTTATCAATAGGAAATCCCTTCCCGCTCTGATACCAAAACTGGTGCAGGTGGGTCAATCAAAACCAACCCCAACCAACACTTTCAGGATCTGGTGGCTCCTACACCTAGTAGAACTGCCAAATTTAGCCTAATGGCCAAATTCTGTGCAAAAATTGCCTCCCCTCAATTTTTCCTCTGCAATCATTGTTCCATAACTCTGTTTCCACAACAGAGTTTTCATAGTCAGGTTGCGAGATGCAAGATCTCAAACACCTGAAGTCATGCTCTGCAACTTTCCTTCTGCAATGGCATTCCTGCAAGTAGGATGCGGGATGTGAGATGCCAATTTCCCAAAGTTGCGAGATCAGATCTTTGAGGCCTTCACTCCGACCATCAGTCTAATTTTGTTGCGGACCTCTTAGTTCTATGTAGATCTATTAAATTCCTCGCAACTTCTGTTGTAGGCTTCTTCTGGACTGTCAGATCTTTATCTACAGACTCAATCTCAACCATTCATTCTCTGGAACACTTGTCAATGGTAGAAAATATGCGGGTTGCGCCGATTGATCATGGAATTGATCAATCCAGCCTACAATCGTCCTGATTCTTTAGCCTAACACTCTTATGCATGCATCTACACTCTACTTCAACTATTCAAGCAAGAAATTGATGCATGAATACAATAAATTCTCAAAAATACACAAATGTTCAGGAAAACACCGAAGTCAGCTCTGTAAGATACACAGTTCAACAGAGTACATGCATAAAGGATAACAACCCAACAAACACGTGGTCAATCCTTCTATTAATTAATCAAAGGAAAATGCACACAACTTGGATCTCTCTTCTTCCGACTCTTCAAAATTTTTACAAGTAGGAATCAAACACAGGTCTGTCCTCTTCTCTGCAAATTTGGAATTCTAAATGCTAAAGAGAAGACTCCCCTCTACAGCTCTAAACTATCTATTTATACCTAAACTGCTACTATATTCCTGAGTGGTCCTGCAACTGAAAACAAACACTACTACGCATGATGAAATGTCCTTGTTTGAAACAAACTACTAGTGTCTTGATCTACACGTAGGGAGTCGTGATCCGCAATGATTCCTATGCCACTAATCAGACTGTGACTCAGCACAAAACGGTTACAAAATATGCCGCAGCATGTGACCAACTCATCACATTGTTGGCATGCCATGATGCTCCTACATCAATATGTATTGAATAAATGTGTTTATTGAATTCATATGTCATTTTATACAACTATTGAACAGTTGCTTATGTCCAGTACTGATTTTTCAATTGGTATTATATGATAGAACAATTTTGCACACATAATACTTGAATAAAGAATTGCAATTTTCATTGTTTAGTTTTATTTGAAGTTGACTAAAGGAAACAAACTTGATCTATATTTTTATATGTTGAGTAATTATTTCCCTGTCATCAATTATACATCATAATTGTTTTGCTTAAAGATATTTCATAATGATTGTCTTAGTTTCCTCAGATATTTCATTCTAGTGTTCAATTACTTCAAACCTTTCTCAAATCTTCCTTGTAGGAAGAACATATCTACTCGATCCGAAAACCCTTGTGCTAGTGGATGCCTTCTATCCATATGATTTAGTCATCCCAAACAACTCGGGGATAAAATCATCTATGCGTGGGATCCATTTGAAGCATTTCTAGTTGGACTTTATCCTTGTGTTGATTTCCTATTTATTATCCAGCAACCTACACGCCCGATCCATCAACAACCCTCCAAACTGATCTCAAACAAACTTGGAAATGATTAAGAATTTTTTTATTTCTTAGAGGAAGGATCCAAGAAAGCATGGAAGCCAATAGGTGGTAAAAAAATAAATGGAGAAGAGGTCTTCTAATCCAATTCCTATAGCATAACCTTGCTCTATTTCTTCCTTATGGGATGTATGCTCATGGTTTCCTTTTATAGCCAAAATGGAGGATTTCAAAGAATTAGTTCCAAATGTGAAAGATCTTCCCATGAAGCGGCTCCCAAGTACAACAATGTGCCCCATTAATGGCCAAGTACTTGCTAGGTGAGATCAATTCAATTTCTTTGGTGCCCAAATGCAGTTGGAGATCATTAATGTAATGTAGAATTTACCAGTTTGTGTTTTTTCACAACCATTTGAGTATCGAGGTATCTTTTACACCATTTCGCTCAAGTCCTAGTTTTGATGGTGACTCGGGTAAGAGTTAAATGTAAATTGGTTCCTCCCTTTACTAATCCTTATGAGCTGCGTGATGTATGATGATGATGATGCATTTTAGTTAATGGACATAAAAATGTTATAGGGGTGTGAAATTTAGGTAATAACAAAGAGTCATTGTTTCATGATTATGATTGGGAGGTGTGCAATAGGGATATGGAATCATTACTCTCTAACGACTAATACTTCAAAATTCTAGGTAAGCCGATGAAAATGTGAGTGGGCCCCTTAATGATATTAATTCACTTAAAAACTACCCATATTTGGAGTGGGGTCAATGGAATATAGAATTGGAATCCCTGTTTTGAATCCATAAAAAATATTTGCACAACTTAATTATGTGATTTAAGCAACTTATACAAATTGCATAAACACTTTGTTGACATTTTCTTCCCATACCTAAGGCACTTAATGTCTATGATCACTTCTTATTATCCCTTGATTTTTGTTACATATCATGTATGCATTGTGTTTGTATAAATCTATAAGTCAAATTATAGAGAAAAATATGGTTGCGGTTTGAACTAAAATGGTACAAGTAATCTTATACTTTTGTAAATTGAGCAGTAGTCGATAGAAAAGATCGATATTTCTATATTAATATAACATTACGTGAAATCACTCATACTTTTGTACATTGAGTAGTAGTCGATAGAAAAGATCGATATTTCTAGATTAATATAACATTACGTGAAATCACTAATACTTTTCAAACATTGAGCAGTAGTCGATAGAAAATATCGATATTTTTAGATAAATATAACATTACATGAAATCACTAAGATGTTTTCTAGGTTTTATGTGGGAGAGACATCAATATAACATTGTTAAATGTCAATATTTTCCATGGTATCCAAGTGATATGTAATCATTTGGCATGAATTTAATTGGGATTATTTGTGTAAAATATTAATACTTCACTGTACTTGGAAGAAATAGCGATAACATTAGATGTTAATTTGTATGTTTTTATTGTAAGTAATTTTGTGAAGGTACTTGTAAAAGTAGCATCACTCAGCACAAGAGTCGACGTATATATACTATATGTTTGATAGATGTCAACTACTAAAATATTACTAAAATATTTTTGTTATGAGTTCATGTTCCAAGTATTTGATGAAACACATGAACGAGAAAGTAGATCTATAAGGACAGGATCATATCATCAACTATATAAACATAAATTTGTTTCTCTAGTTTAGTTTATTTTAGTACTACATTCTATGACTACGGTTATAAAAATACACTAACCTATTGTTGGAAATTGCTCATCCAAATTGGAAATGATATCAGCATTTACAATGTTCAACCATCAATAAGCATGATTTCCATTTATTTATGGAATTTATTGTTTTTATTAAAGAAAATTATACAAGTTTAAGAATACTTTACTAAATTCTTGAAATGAACTATACAAGGTAAGGAATACTTTAAATGAACTATACAAGGTAAGGAATACTTTAGTGAAGTGTTGAAGTAATTGTTTATCCATGCATGTGGAATCAAGTATTAGGTATAAGATGAATTAATTCCTGAAAGAAGTTGGTTTATGCTATATGAATTAATCTTTGGTAATGATATATAAAAAATTATTTATGTTGATGACTTATGGTTACATTTTTATATTATTTGTGGATTGGATTTCTAAAAAATCTTGATGTATTTAAGTATCAAGACATTTGTAATTGGCTTTTATGTCGAAAAATATATAATCTTTAATAGACTTTTATGGGTGATTAGTGCATCTCAAGTGAGTTGTAATAAGTATGAATGTATGATGTAAAAATAGAATTGGTAGTGTGAATGTCACTAAAATAATGTCTTAATTTTTTACAAAATATTATAGTTATATTTTTTTGTCTTTTTGTTTTCAATGAAATGCATGTTATGAAAAACCTTTTTAGTACTTTTTCGTTTTTCATGGATAGAACATGGGTTGAAATGTGGACCTTGATTGCAAATCCTAACCTCAATAGGATTAAAAGAGTCAAACATATGATCTCATGATATCCCCAACTTCAGGGAAGAGATCTCATGTCTAGCTCATGACTTATTCAACTAACCTTTAAGGCTATGTAATTTTTTGTAATAATCACATATTGAATTTAATAATGCAATTAAAAGTTGTCCTTGAACGTTATTGAGGATTTAATCATTTTAAATTATATACCTCATTATAATATGTGTTGAGTAGGAAACTTTAGGAAGTGAGTCACATAAGGAATGAAACTTGGGTTGTGTTGGGTTGTGCATAACTTGGACTGGGAATTTGACATGTAGAATATTGTAGAAGATTAACATTATTTTGAACTCTCTTTGTGGATATTAATGGAGTATGTGGATTGAATTAATGAATAAGGATGAGACTAATCGTGATAGTGATACTCTTGAGTTTATATGAATACATTTATATGTGTCTTTGTTTTGTTTAAAAAAATGTTCCTTCGATAGGTTATTGTGATTAGTTGTCAGATTAGCATCGAGGGGTGTTACATTTATTACTAGAGCCAACTACATTTTTTAATTTGAAAGTGAAATCCCTGCCATTGAAGAAAAATGGGTCACCTGAGCCTAACAAGGGTTGAATGACCTTGAAGGCTCTAATATGGGCCATGTTTGTGATAAGACTTTGGTCATGCCAACATACACTAATGTTTTGAATTACAAGCCATCCATGTCCTCAAACTAGAATACATAACATAAATTCAATCCCAATAAACTCTAAGATTATTCTAATCTAAGAATGAATTTAACTAAAGCCATGTACAAAACTAAGAATGCAAAATTTCATTTTATCCGGAAATTCCACTTCTAAATTCATTCATAAGAAAAAAACAAGCTTAAATTTAAAATAATAAATAAATATTCAAAACTAGATATGTAACACTTATCCTCTTGATTTGGATGATCCAAAAAATTATTTTCTTGTGAGTAATTTTTCACTCAACCATATGAATCCAATGTACATGCCACCCCAATATAGGAAACTAGGCCAATGGGGTCAAGGAAACTAGCTAAAGACTCTTAGGTCACTCTTCCAACCCTATTGTTCTCAAACTCAAAAAAAATGTTAAAAAAAAACACTCTATGAAACCATGTATCCATTATCATTGTTGACAATCTCTTTCATCGACCCACACAACACAAGGAAGATATTTCCTTCTCTACTCAATAGTCGCTCAAGAACATTATTCTCTCTAATTTCTTTTAATGTATTAAAAAAGAGTCCAAACCGTTCATATGATTTATAGAACAACTCGATAGTGTGATACCTTGGCTCTATGTACTCTATTAGAATCAAACAATAGGGAAAATGGAAATTTTATAATCATCCCAACCTTCATGCTACTCTATATCCACCCATGTATCTTATTAGTTCAAGGATCTTCCTTTCCTTAAATATATTTGGTCATCATGAGTTTGAATCTTAGTCTTAAGCATGAGAATATTGATATAGGACCTTGTATGTGTTTCGGTATGAGGAATGGTTTGAATGAGAGAGTTTGAATTAGAATGTATAAATATGTTATTTTTAGCTAGTGAGGGTGCATTCCTTCAGTTTAGGACCCTTTCCCTGATTTTAGGGTCTTGCCTTGCATGTTTGATTTCCTAGAGTAATTCAAGGAGCATAATTCCTTGAATAAAGGAAGGGTAGAATTGTCTTTTCCTATATTTAGAATATCCCTATCGTGCATGATCTATGCATGGATTATATCCTTGATTTTAGGAAATTAAGACTCCACTTCTCATCCTAGGTTAGTTATGAGTTAGTTAACTCATTCTAGAGAGAGTACTAGCTAACAAGGTATTCAAGCATCAATGTACAATTAGAATTTCCTCCCTTAGGAATTCAAATTTCATATATATACAAGATTATTCAATTGATTGAAAATTCAAGTTGTGCTCCAAGACTTTTCATGTCTTCACTCTCTCCTTTCTTGTTCCCTTGCAAATTGTTAAGTGTATTGGTGTTCAATAGAATTCTAGATCTATGTGATCTCTTGCAAGTGATCATCATATTTCACATGGTATTAGAGCCTTGGTTATTCTAAAGAAGTCATTTTATGGGTTTGTAGATTGAAGAAAAATCTTATATCTCACAGTCAAGATGGATCAATCTCCAAAACTATTTTTTACTCCATTCAACTACCTTGAATGGAACTTTAAGATCATGACTATATTTCCCATCACATTCCTCTAAAATATCAGAATGGGAAGGGATACTTAGCTGAAATCTCTTCTGGAAAAAACAATATGGTTTAATTGGATGGATGAACGAGAAGGGGTATTAGCCAAATTCTATTGTGGAAAAACCAATATGGTTTAGATGGATGGGTGAAGTGCTTGGATTTCTATATTTCTTGATTTATCCTGAATTCATATATCACATCGATTCCGATGAATTTTCCAATGAATTCTAGACTAGTATGGAAGGATTCTTTGGACATCAGGATTAGAACATAAGAGGTTAGTAGTAGAATGAGCTCAACAATTTTATATTGATAAATAACCAATAATTCTCCATAGAATTTGAATCATTATTTTTCATCTTAGTGGGATATGATGTATCAGTTCAAATAAACCATTCAATTGGGATAAGTTTCAACATATCTAGTTCTTATTGATGAAGATCTCACTAATGTCCCTTCAATTACCTCAGGTCAGATTTGCATGTAGAATTTGTTGAAATTTATGAATAGGTTCTTGCATATCCATCATCCAAACCACTTTTTGAACAACATATCCTTCATGCAATAAGTGATTTAGTTGTCTATCCAACATATATCAGGTGCACCCACTCACATTCCCAAAGTCCTCCTCATGCACTCACTATTTCATATCACTTGATGCTCATCCATAGATACATGGTAGGTATAGGAGATCCATGGTCAACTTCTTTTTCAATAGTACCAAAAAATCCATATTTCAATACTATCATGAAGGACGAGTATCAATCTTTGATGAATAACCAACCTTGGCATCCATATCCCTTACCTATCAGTACGATACTTTCATGTAGCAAGTGGAAGTATCAATCATATTTGCAATAGATGGATATGAGAGTAAATATGGCTAAACATGACTAACACTATCCACAAAGAAATATCCTCTTTTTTTCAAGGGAAGGGGGTGGTTTCCCACTAGGTTTTCCCCTTTTCTGCCACTTTTAGGATATTTTCTTTATGTACTTGGGTACCTAACAACCCTTTAAATTACAAGGACCCAACAACTTTTATGAATTATTTTCACAAAGTGAGGCTTATGAAGGGTGTTAGATCATATTTACTTTCTCCTTAGCATTAATCCCTCACCTAGATACTTTAGATCTTAGTCTCATGATCCTAATGGTCCAATTTTGACTAAATTTGACCAAGTGAGCCATGGGAGTGATTCCTCCCTAGATTTAAGGGAGCACTTTTCTACTTTTAGCTAGTGAAGGTGCATTCCTTGATTTTAGGACCCTTTCCCTAGTTTTAGGATATTATCTTGCATGTTTGATTTCCAGAAGTTATTCGAGGAACCTAATTCCATGAATCAAGGAAGGTGGCACTCTCTTTTCATATTCTTATCATATTCCTATTTTGCATGATTTATGCATGGGTTAGATCTATCCTTTTAGGAAATTAAGACTGCATTTGTCATCATGGGTTAGTTATGAGCTATTTAATTCATTCTTGAGAGATTGCATTCTTGCATGTGTGTACAATTCGAATTGCCTCCTTTAGGAATCTAAATTGTGTATAATAATGAACATGATTATTCATTATTTGTATTATTGAATGAGAATTTAGGTTGTGATTCAAGTTTTTTCTCTCTTCACTCTATACCTTATTTTTACTTTGCAAAATTTATAATTGTATTGTTATTCATTAGATTACTATATCTATTTGATATCTTGTAGATGATCAGCACATTTTACATTAATAGCGTACTTGAATGAGTGAATATTTATAATGAATTAATGAATCAATTCCAATTAGCACGAAGGGAGAGTATATGGAATAAAGGATGTTTAAATTTACATTTGGGTGGAGTCTTTTACACTCCTCATGATGTTGTACCCAACCCCCATTCCCTCATAACTACGGAAGGTGGAATTCCCCACCTACCATAACATACATTCAATAATTGGTTTCTAATTAAAAGATAGTGGTTGAAGTTTTAATAAATCACATGATAAAAATTAGGAGTTACATAATCTAGGATTACCATCCCCATCCTTATACACCACTTTACTCTTCCCTCTAGTGGAATCATAGACCCTCACATCCTCTTCATAGCTATCTTGGGCCTTTATATTAATTTTCAAAATAATGTTTTACATCTCTAAGCATAGTATGAAATGTATACCACATGGTATTTAGAAAATACAATTAGAATAATGATATTCCTAGCAATTTATGAGCTAGGACTTGGGATTAAGCTCCACACTAGAAATCCATACAAGACATTTACATCATTTACAAATGGGGTCACTTTATCTAAACTCATATAACTCAAAACACATCATGTAACCTCATTACTCAAATAATACATAATTGACATAATATAATTCACGGTATGACACATTACATTAAAAATAATACAATGATTTCCTTCATTCTATGTTTTCATGTGAATGAATGTACATAAAAACTTTAAACTAATTTGTTCATTGTACAATCCATTACATAATCCTACTCAAATCTTTAGGATTGCAATGTAAGTTACCTCCCAAATTTAGATCAAATTGTAAATATATATTTCTTTCGTTTACAACACATACGTAACAATGAACTATGATGTTTTCCTTTTATACTAGGAGAATTGATGTGTATCATTGAATAATCAAATCTAGGAGGTCACAGGGTAGATATTTTTTTCACTTGAAAAAAAAATATAATTTCTTGCTATTCATATTGAATCAAAGAAAATGGGTCATTACAAAAACAACACATCTCCAAGTCAGAGATGAGTACTATTCCTCGAAACAACAATATGACCTCCAAAATAGCCCAAGAGGGTCAATCCAACAAGTGAAAGAGAAAATAGCAACTCTACTCTAATTCTAGCATATAAAAGAAAACACTAGACTTCAAGGAGAAAACAAAGCCTACATCAACAACCCCAAATGAAAAATCTTGCTCCATAAGCATATGGACATAGAAAAATAGAATCCTATGCCCCCATGAACCCAAGTCATCAGTAGAGTTTGACCACATCCTTAAAGGAGAGGCTTCCTTCAATAAATTCCTCAAAAACTAAGCATCATTGCCCACATTATAGTGCCTTTTTAGATAGGTTGTCAGCTTCTTCATTATACTCCCTATGAATGTGGCCTATTTGAAGGTATCCAAAAAAAGGAAGAAAACCAATAGTTATGAGGCACTAATGATCTAAAGAGAGTATCCCAAGATTCTATTTACCTTTAAACCAATTAACAATAGCTACAGAATCATGATATACATGTAAATCTACAATCCCATTCAATTAGGAAAAATGCAACAAACACCATAGAGAAAGGCGATCAACTTTTGTATTGGAATATTTTTCGCAACTAAGATTAAGCTGAAAATAGTGATCCTATTGACCTTAAGAGGAACTCCACATCGCCCCAATCCCCCTTAGGAATCACCATCAAAAAATAAAATAGCTCTCCCTTTAGAAAATGATGGTCCCTTAAGAAATTTAACCTCGATAGGTCCAGGTTCCTCCCAAATATGGTTTCTAAAGTGACAAAGCAAAAAGATATCAGAAACTAATACAACATCCTTTCCACATAGGAAACGGACACCAGGACCATACCAACCCCTTTTCTATAATTTTTCCCATGAAAGAATGTGATTTTTCAAACTGATCCAAAAAAAACACTTAATCTCAATAGGAAAGTTCCATTTCCATATCAAAGCAGTCCACCAACTAGAATGAAATTCCTCATAAGATTGTGCAAGAAACATATAATCATCTTTCACTGTAAAAAAACCCATAGATTTGTTCTGGACCCAAACAATAGATTCCTCCTCAAGGAAAATCCTAATTCACATCTGATGAGATGTGATATATCAGAATCCTATTCGGGTCCTAACGGTCCTTAAAACCCCAAATTAGTAACCCACATCCAACATGAGTTAATAAAGATGGACCCCTTAGGTTTGATAACCTGATAAAGGGATAAAATTACAAGATTGACAAGAAATCCATGAAGATTAGAATTGACATTAGAGGAATTTTGGGGTCTAAAATGGGCCTCCTACAGNGTTAAAATAATAAAATAATATTGATTAATTTTGGAGGAAGAAAGAAAAAAACTACTTTTTGTGTTCGTATTTTTGACATATCTCCCTATTTTTTTACTCAAATTTTGATAAGGAGAGCTCGTTGGATGCGGAATTTGATTCCGCATCCAACGAGTACCCACACTGCATACTATTGATGGACCCCACTATCCCAAAAACAAGAAATACCTGAAAAAACGTGATGATGATGTCATCATTACATTTTTTCAAGTATTTCTTGTTTTTGGGGTAGCAGGGTCCGTCAAAAGTATGCAGTGTGGGTACTTGTTGGATGCGGAATCAAATTCTGCATCCAACGAGCTCTCCCGATCGAAATTTGAGTAAAAACACAATGAGATATGTCGAAAATACGAACAAAAAAAGTAGTTTTTTTTAATGACAAATATGTCAATTCAACCATTATGGTTGACTTATTTTATTGAAATTCTATTGGTTCTTGAATTCCAACTCACAAAAACTTATTTTGGCACGTTTTCTTATAAGGCCCATTTTAGACCCCAAATTTCCTCTAATGGGGCGAAATACTCATTAAAATCAATGAATGGATCGATGCCAATAAAGACACTAGAACCATTCTTGATATTCCAACCCATTTTGTCAATGATCCAAGGAAGGACTTTCAAAAAAACCTTCCAAGCAAACAATGCATTCCTCCAAGGATTTTGAATACAACAAATCTAAATAGAAAATGGCTTGCCTCTCATATCCTTTACTTTTAAACATGTTTCCATAGCCCTGAACCTGTAAGATCCTGCCAACAACTTGTTGCTGTCTGCAACAGATCCCATTTTGAGCCATTAAAATGGGATCCCCATTAAAAAATTTAATTGGCTTATGAAGCCATCATCTTCTTATGGGAATCCTTAAACTATAAGTATGATGTTTCGGACTCAATAAAATTTCCTCATAAACCTTGTTTTTTTGTGTGGATTTTGGAAACACCTTTTTCTTTTATAAGTATTATTTTTATGTAGCTTTCCACTTTCCGCTAAGGTGGATCATGGAAATCCTCTTTTTTGGAGGTGTTTGGGAAATAGTTTTTTCTGACTTCTGCTTTCTGCTAAGGAGGATCGTGGGATTGCCATTTTTTATTCAATAAAAAGTTGTTTTCCAAATTCTGATTTCCTCTATACAGAATGCAGAAATCAGAAATCACTTATTCGCAATAAAACCTTTATTTTTTGTTCCGACTTCTGCTTTCCGCTATGCGCAATGCGGAAGCCGAAGAAGTCATTTTTCGCACTTTTATGTTTTCTTATTTTTCTTCTTTCTACTTTCTGCATATGTGGAATGCGGAACTTCAATAAAAAAAAATTTGATAAATTTCTTTCTGACTTCCTCTTTCCGAAGGCGGAATGCAAAAGGTGGAAACACTAAAATCCAAACTTTTCTAACTTTTTACTCCCGCACTTTAGTTTCCTGCCTTGATCTCAGCCATCTGTTTATGCTAGATCTACGACTTATATCTATTTTTCTGTTGAGATTTGGGTTATTTAGTTTGTTAGGATTTGTGAAGGTTTTACCATTTTCACTTGCATTTTTACTGAGCTTGGAGATTTTTACTACATATCTTTTCTCGCTCGAGCTCATGAATTCTCTAGTTTTCAAAGCTCTCTACCGGTAAATTTTACCCTTAACGGTCATTTATTCTGTTATTTCTAGACTGTAGAAATGTTTTAACCATGGTTTCTAAATTTCAAACATAAATGATGTCTACTACACCTAGAAACATAAGGTCAAAAACTGCTATGCAAGAGCAGAAAAGCAAATACCCCAACGTCGTAGTATTCACATATACCAATGGGCATGTCTCTCAAGCCTTGCATCTATAATGGTCATGAATTTACTCGATTTTCAACAATGAGGATTTCTCTATTGTTCCCCATGACCAACCTACCTATGCAAGCATTCAGAGTTCATAGCTCCACCTCATTGCTTCAATATCTCCCTTTATGCCCTACACAAACCCAGTTAAGTGCACATTGGATAATGCTAAACCTAACGATCGTATGTTTAACAAACATATCGGTACCTTTGTGGCATCTTTCCGTCCTGACATGTTTTCCAAGGATTATGCACTTGGACCTCCCAAACACCTCTTGAGCTCCAAATTTATCGATGAAGTTGTTTCTCGGTTTAATTATGAGGAGGTAGTGAAATCTTGGATGAAAAATCCAACTAAGTTTTCTCCCTGATGAGGCAATTCTTATCCTATTTCCTAGTTTAGGGAACCATATTCATTGCTTGCGGCCATGTTTTTTTGTTTGTATGGGTCAACAAATTATTTACTATTAAAATCCGGATGGGTTCCAGCAACCCATCACTTCTACTTACAAGTGAATCGTTCAATTGGGCACAAATTTTGTCTATGAATCTAAAGGAAGAAGTTGAAAAGTATCAGAAGACCATGGCCAATAGCAAGCCAACATTTTTCATGCCAGGGTATGTAATGGATGTTTTCTGCTCGAACTCTACATTTCCCTCCCTAGGTTGGAATTGGCAGAAGGACTCCCCGCTAGTACATATTTCCTATTCTGATATGTGGGAGAACAATTTTGCCCCTCTAGTGCATGAGATTTGCGATCTGTTCATTAGGTCTATGTATCATAAAATCTTCAAGGATGATGCTCCATCATTTTCTGAGAGAGCCAGAGCATTGATTACATTGCATGGTGATTGGTATGTTGGAGAATATTTCTCCTACATCATAATTTGGGGCAGCAACACATTTCTTCTACTACCAAAGATAGTTTCGGATCGTATGGTATTACAAGAATTTTCCTTTGAAACTGTCATTGAAGGGGTTTTCCCAAATTGGAAAGGCATAAAATAAAGGCTTGGCCTAAATTTCCATTGTCTATATTCTCTTGTCCTATAGAATTCTACCCATGCAACTATGCTGGGTCATGAAATTTCAAATATGAATCTGGGGGAAGCCCCCAAAAGATTGCATGACCCTAATACTTATCCGACTAGTCTCTTTTCCCAGGAATGGGCTAAGTTTCAATATGGTCATGGATACCTACTTGATTATTCCATTTATAGAGAAGCTATCGACTTTCAAAAAGCATTGGGAAAAATCACTGACCTAGATGTGAAGGATAATGTCTTCAAATATCAAAAGAACCTAAAGGAATCAACCCTCCACTTCAAGAAAGTAAATTTGGACATGGAAGAGAACCTTCATAGGAAAAATATAGAAAGGAAGAAAAATATCAAGAAACAATTTCTTCTGCTACCCTTGTTTCTCAATCAAAAGATAAAGGTAAAGCTGTCATAGAAACCCCTGTGAGGACTCAACCTTCACAAATGCTAGAAACTCTGCATAAAGGGGTGGAATTCAAAAAGAATCCAGTAAAGCTCAGTTCTCATCTCCAGAAACAGACATAAGAGGCTGAACCTCTTCCCAAGAAATAGATAACTCATCTTGTTCTCCAACATGTATAGGTACGAGAATCACCAACTACTCAAACTGATCGCATGCCTCAGCAAGTACCCAGAGAAGAATAGCCAGCACCAATAGCTCTACATTCTCTTCAAGAGAAAGTGCCTGTTCATATCCCTCTAGTTCAACATGTAGAACCTCCACAATATCCTGAAATTGAAATTCATGAGATTCATAGTGACTTGGAGGAAGAAGTTGGGCTTGCCACATGCCCTGTGAATATTCTCACCTCTACGACATCTTTGATTCGTGGAACATAGTTAGTTGAAAGTATTTTTTATTATTTTTTTGTATTTTTTTTCTAAGTTAAATTTAAAACTAATTCTTGAGGATACCACTAGAGACCCATCAGTATTGGAAGAAGTTCCCAATCAGAATCCCCCTTCCTCTCTACCTGTTTCATTGACTTCCCATACATCCCATACTACCCCGACATCCTCACGCATCCAATTTTCCCAACTAGAAATCCCCTCCATTTCTACAATTCTTTCTCCCCAAATTGATACCCCTATCCTCACTACTTCTTCATCCCCTGTATTTAATTTTCCCACTTCTCAAATTGTTGTTTCACCCATTAGTGTGGAAATCCCAGTCTCCCAATCACAACCTGATCCCTTGGTCATCCCCCAATAGGAAACCCTTTCATCTTCTGAAGGAATGGTAGATTTCGGTGAGGATTCTATGGTCTCCTTCGAGAAATATTTTTGGAGAAAAAATGAAAAGAAATAATGAATAAAGGAACTAAGAGGACAAGGGAAGGAACAATCAAACAGGTTTATTCCCTTAATCAAGTTATTTGGAAGACATGTTCCCCTGACATCAAGAAATGGGATTTAGACACAACAGGTGCCATGGGGGATTTTATAGGGGCCAATTATGATTCAGTTTCACAACTTAATAAAGATCTGATGAACAAAGAACAAAAACTGCAAAAAGCCAAATAGGATCTGGTGGCAGTTGAGGCGCACCATAAAAAAGAAGTCCATATTCTCAAACAATACCATGAAGATAGACTGAGACAGTTGCAAAAGAAGAGTGGCCACCTCAAGCATCAACTTCAGAAGCCAAATCTCCTCAATCAACAATAGACCAATTATATTTCTACCCTTGAGAAATAGCTTAAGGAATCACAACTATCTTCAGCTGCTTCATCTTTCTCCATATTGACACCTGAAGAATTCAAGCAGTTATCCTATTGATTTCATGATCAATTCTATCACTATATGGTTAGTTTGTATGCAGGTTTGAATGAAATGCAGGAATTATACAATTCATTTCAATGACAATCTGATGTCCTGCAAGATCATCATACTCAAAGAATGGAATAAACCAAGGTGTTTGATGACATATTATATTGGAAAAAACACATCAGAGACAAACCACATGATTTTCCAATAATGGATAAACTCCGGACCAAGAAAACCGAAGTTACAATTGAGACCTAGGAAAGCATTTGTGATGTAATGGAATCCATCATTAAATATAGAAAGGTAGCATGTAAACGTAGTTGGACTACTACTAAAACTTTCGTCGGTTTTAGATAATTTCCTTCTCTAGATTCGATTGACCAAGATCTTCCCCCTAAACTCAAATTAGAGGAATTTGAATGGAATTTTTCTACAGCTAAGGACCAAATTCAGGGAGTAAGCCAGCTCACCTTGTAGGAGATCACAAGGTGGATTGAGGTACCTAATGCTGCAATGGTCAAAATACAGGTGTACCTTGGAGAGTGGAAGAAAGTTAAGAAGAGGGATATTTCATCCCAAATATTAAGATCCAAAGTGCACCTAGAGCATGCAAAGGATCAGTATATTGACTATTTGATGGACTCAGATGACAAGTGGTGTTATGCCCTTGGAAAATCTTAAAACTATTTTATTTTGTGATCCCACATATCAGGAATTTTTCTTTTTTGTAAGGTTTGTAATATTATTTAAAGGGAAATGTTTTCCCAAGTAGGAGGAGGAACTTTGGAGATTAATCCTAAGAGTATACTAAAGAACAGACTGCTAAGTTGCATAACAGGAAAGCTTGTGATTTTTGTGCTTTGTAATTTTTTGTAAGTTAATAAAATTATAGTTATTTTATGCTATGTTTCATGGTTTTTAATTAAATGTATTTAACAAGTTCTAGTCATTCTTCCATATTTATGGCATGTTAATTATTGGTTGAATATATTAATGTGTTGATCTACATATCGATTTTTTCTTGCATAATTGACATGTTGAATGTATGTTAAATAAATGTCTTTGTTTGATCTACATTATCTATGTTAAAGCTAATTATTAGTTATTGATCTATGGTATTTATTTGTCAATTAGTATTGCCTCTTGGATATGCTGTACATCTGTAACCTTTAGATAAACCTTTGCAATGTTTTGTGTAATATTTATTTGAATTTGTTCAAAGAGATTGATCTTAATTTGCATGTTTGTATTTTTAGTAATCAATTTCTTTTGCCTATTATATTTTGCAATTTGTCCAATCTTAAGTCCACTTTTCACCTTGTTTAAGTTTTCTTAAAAAGTTAGTATAGAAATTGGTTACTTTGAATCTTTTCTCACTTGTCCTAAGAACAGATCTTGTTGATATGAGAAACCCTTGTGCCAGTGGAGGCCTTCTATCCATTGGAACTACTCATCTCAAACAAATTATGGATAGGGTCATCTCTGCACAGCATTGATTCGAAGCCTTTATGGTTGGACGTTTTCCTTCTGTTGATTGCCTTGTAGTTTAATCCAACAACCTACAAAGTAGGCCTTCAACAAATGGTGCTAGAAGGATATCCATTATGAAATATGTCACAACAACACGCTAATAAATCTCCTCACCCTAGACCATTCGTAGTCTCAGAAACATTTTATCTTCTCCTCTTTGAATTCTTCTCTTTTGACCCTTACCTCACCTATTCGAAATATTCCTCCATGGGGAGAGACCTATGAAGCTCAAGCTAGTCCATTGTTACAAAATATAGAAGAAACCTCAGAATATCCACCCCTTGATAATCACCTTGTTGGAGTACCACTTCCTACACCACCTCCTTCATCCCCATCTTCATCATAAGCATCCTCATACATAGAGAATTTATTAGTCTTCAGAAGATCCACCTGAAAGACAAATGGCCGACGATCTTAATAGACCTTAGCTTGATTTGTATGCATTCCTTATCCCTAGATAATTACACAAATTACCAAAGAACCCTAAGAAATGGCTTCCCAATTTCAATCCAGATGATAGGATCCCCGCAGAACACCACATCAGCGTTATATGCAAGCTATCAGACTAAGGAATGTAATTCATGAGGATGTGGTATGTAGATTATTTCCTTACTCTTTTGAGGGATAAACATCAACTTGGTATTTTTCTTTAGAAGTTGCTTCTATTAATTCTTGGTAACAATTTGAGGCACTATTCCTCCAAACATTTAGAGATGATACTACCCCAGAAGCGCTTTTCATAGAGTTGTCTTCTCTCAGGATAAAATCAAAAGGAGTTAAATATTTCAACCAAAGGTTTTCCTATATCAATAACATGATTCCTGCTATAGTCTATGCTACTGAATAAAATAATCCTACTATACTAAGGGTTTTCCTATGACTATTGCCATGTGGTTTTCCTATGACTATTGCCATGTGGGTCAAACATGCTCATAATATTACTCTGCAAGCATCCTTTACAGAGGTTGTCATGGTAGAAAAGGATATGTATGGTCTTAAAGAAAATATTGACCAAGAACCAGAACAACCTTTAACATCCAAAAGAAGGAAAGATAATATTCCTAAACCTACAACTCTAAACAAAGACCCTTACGAAATGGATAACATGAAGAATTTGCTACAAAATATTTCCAACGACATGGTAGATATGAAAGAGCTAGTAGTGATAACCAAGGTAACAATAGAGGTTAGGAAATTCCACCACCTAGAAGACCTTACAAGACTCCTTTAAACCAACCTCCCCCAAACACTGGGGAAACACTCACCTCTAAAGAGATCTATTCTATCTTTAAATCCTTTTACTTCCACTTCTCAAACTATGCAAAATGATACTAGATAGGAAGTTACAAAAAGTATGCCGCCTACTGATGAATATGATCTATATGTGAATACCATTAATTGTTTTTCATAGCTGCCAATGGAAGAAGAAGAAGAGGAAGAGGAAGATACAAAAGCTATTTTTGATCTGCACCATTCCTAAAACACGAGGAGAAAAGGATTAACATCATAGGACACTCCACCAATGAAATCTTCTCAGGGAACAGGTAAAATAGCCCCGATAAAAGAAAAGGTAATCCCCGAAGTCAAATATAATTTAGTAGACGATCTAAAGAGGGCCAAAGATAATATCTCTTTGTTTGCACTTCTCAAGATACCATCCCTTAGAGAAATTTTACCTAAGAATATGGTATTGAATAAATCTAGAGAATCTTAGAATCAAACTTAGAAATTTGCATAAAGCCTGGGTCCCAAAAATCTGGTTCGAAAAGAGTCCCCCCTTCCTGCTAAATTTTAAGATTTTCAATAGAAATGTCCACAACTGTATGATCGATTCAGGGGCATCCTCAAATGTTATGCTTGTGTCTGTATGTATAAATTTAAACGCAACATGGGAGTCTTGTCCTACAGAGATAGTGCAGTTAGATAGATCTAGGGTAAAAGTATTAGGGGAGCTAAAAGACATCATGTTGACATTGTCTGTTGATCCCATAATATGCCAAAAAGTAGATATAGTAGTAGTTGATGTTCCTGAGACATATGGAATGTGGTTAAGTAGAGTCTGGTCTAAGAAAATGAAAATATATTTTACTACAGACTGGTCTCATTTGTTGTTGCCATACAATGAGAGGCCTAATCATATCAAGACCAATAGATAGCCTCTCCTGAAGCAAACAATCACAGATCTCAATGATCCAGCTAAACCAAAAGTCTTTGTGAACAAATTCATTGAACACTACACCCCTGATTCTTACTTTGGTGATCTTCCTGCTGACACTTCCCTAAATCACAATATTGATAGATTGTCAGAAATTGACAATTGTAAAGTTATTCCATTTTCTGGTGAAATTTTACATAATGTATATCATGTTAATACCAATTTTATATTATATTTTTTGTCATGGACACCATTATTTAATGGATCTAAGTCCAAAGATGTTGTCGATGCAGGTTGTGTGCTTATTGATCCCAAAGGTACCAAATGGATGATCGCCTATAGACTAGAATTTGAGTGCACCAATAACATTTCCGAGTATGATTCATTGGTACAAGGGATCAAGAAAGAAATAGACTTGGGATATAATTATTAAATGTTATGGAGACTCGAAAATTATAGTTAAACAGGTAAGAAATTAGATCCATTGTTTATACCCCATATTTTGAATTATCATAAAGTAGTAAGGGACATGATGAGCTCATTCAAATCCTTTAACATCAAATTTGTCCCAAGATCACAAAATTTTGATGCATACATGTTATCCAATACTGCATCTAGGCTCATCCCACCCGAAGGCCTTGCTGTTGATACCTTTTCCATTGAACTTATGTACATGGCTTCCATACTTGATAATGTTACTAGCTGGAGTATATTTGATGATGGTATTCAAATATTAGACTTCCTCACAACTCAATATACTTTCAAATATTTTTTTATAGATGAAGTCGAACATGAAAAGTCTCTATCAAATAATACCTTCCCTTTTAATTTTATTCCTAAGTCAGTCCTTAATCTAGAGAAAATCTACGATTTGAAGGATAAGTTCAAAGGAAACCCAAATTGAAAAACACAGAGTTCCACTCTAAATCATAAGACTGTTAATCTAGGTACTGAGAAAAATCCTCAGCACATTAATATAGGGCTTGCTTTTTTTCTTGAAGAGGAGAGAGATTTAGTGAAACCATGTAAAGAATACAAGGATGCTTTTTCATGGACCTATGACGATATTAAAACCTTTGAGTATTCCATTATGGAAAAAAATATACCCCTAAAGCCTAATGCAATACCTTATCAACAAAAGCTGAGAAAGATGCAATTAAGTCTTGAACCATCTATAAAGAAAGATCTTGAGAATCGGTTGAAAGCCAAAATTATATTCCTTGTTAGACACAGACAATGGATTTCCAAATTGGTTCTTGTTCACAAGAAAAGTGGAGAAATATGACTATGTGTGAACTTTCTAAATCTCAATAGGGAATCCGAAAAGGATAACTACCCTGTTCCATCCATGGAACATGTTTGTGCCAGAAATTGTTCCTAAGGCTAGGGGAACAAGCCAACACAATCTCAAGAGAAAAAACTCAATTCAAACTAGGGTTTAGGGTTTTGTTTATGTGTTTTTGGTTGTAAGCTTCAAGATCATGCAGGGAATACATTCATAGTAAAAGCAACAACTAAATCATAAACATAAACTGATAAAGATGCCCAATATATCACAAACATCCAACAAAGAAACTATGCTGTGGTTCATACATTAAAAGATAAGCATTACCAGAAAAAGACATCAACCAGCAATGAAATTACCATTTAAGAAGCAAAACATGCTCAATAACAAAGCCAACATAGACCAAATGAAGGGTAAAGAGTCATATATATCATAGTTTCATCAGTAAATGTATATAAAAGTTACAGTACCAGTTCTCTGAATAAGTCTGATAGTACAAGCAGCTAGCAGACCTCCTGATGCTCCCAAAATCCAGAACCTTTACAATGTCTTGCTAACTCATTTAAATAAGAAAGTTCTCCCAAAATCAGTTAGGTTTCACCTCCTAACTACCTCCATCAAGTCACTAAGTAGGTAAAGTAAAAAGTTACTTTTACAAAATTACATGATTGCTAAAAATAGCAAATGCTTAACAAAAAGTGTTTATCAAAAATAACCACTAACTAAAAACAGTTTCATATCTTCTTAGATGCCTCAACAAGAAGAGATATTCCATCTAGGCTTCGAATCCTTTTCTTAGCTCTTTTGTCCTTTTTCTCCATGTCAATTAACCTTTTCTGCAAGTCTTCATTTTCCTGTTGAAAATGATCAACAGTCTTCTCCAGCTTTGCACAGTACCTGTCAGCAACTCTTTTCCTGCTAAGGACTTCCTTGGAATCTTCTGACAGCTCCAAAAAATGTTTATGCATATCCTGCAACTCCTCTACAAGACCTTTATTAACTTTGAATAATCCATCATTCGTTTCTTGTAGGTGCTTCATGTGTTTCCTGTATCTCTGAATACTTTCCTGTACATTCTCTTCATCAAAATCTGGAATCTCTGATATATTGTCATCCTGCATTAAAAGATCTGAAAAATCATCATGAACACTTGATTCTACTAAATATCCTGCTTGCTTGAGAATAGCTTGATCCTCTTCATCCAATTTATTATCTCCAAAAGCATCTGCCTTTGCTTTATCTTCTTCCTGCTGCTTGGTAAGTCTATCTTTGATTTCAGCAATTATTTCAAATAATTCAGACCTGGGCTGTTCAACTTCTCCTACTAACTGTGATCTTTTTGTCTCTGCAGGTTGGGAAGAGGAGGAAGGCTTGACAGTTCTCTTTCCCTTACCTTTACTGCTCTTTTTAACCATTTCTGTTTCTTCACTGGAGGAAAACTCAATCACCACAGCTTCCTGTCTAGCTATTTTAGGGTTAAGTAACTTTTTCATGTTCCATCTTAGCTTATTAGTAAGTCTAGTCTTGGGATTTCTATATGGAGCTACATTCTTCCTTTTCTTTTTCTTAGATTTGGCTGATTTTACCCTTGAGGTAGGAAAGTCTCCACATGCTTCTGTACTTGGCTCTGTCACAACAATCTGCTGTTCATCCTCCAATAAATAACCTTCATCTTCAGATAATATGGTAAGAGGGATCCTTTGTTTAGTTTGTAATTCCTCTTCAGGAGTAGCATCTCTCTCTTTATCAATAGTCCCAACTTGTTCAGAATGTGCTACTGGTGGTAATTTCAGACAAGGCTGCACTTCTTCACCTGCAAACAATGAGTACTTGTTTCTCATGAAATCTGAAGCCACTTTGAGCTGACTGTCATCCTTTACTTGTTCTGCTACATGCTCTGTCACCTTCTTGGCTTTAACCTCATCTTTACTTGTAGATTTGACTGAGTGACCCAACTTTTTGATCATTACCTTCCCCTTATCAGTCTGCCTTTTAGGCTGCTGATCTTCTTTTTGAGGATGAACATCTGACCAAAACAAAAAGAAATCCCAAGTCCTTCCCTCATGCTGCAACACTGTGGTGATGATCAGCTTAATGAGACCATGGTGAAAAAGTGACTGGGAGGTGTGATCATCATTTTGCTTTATCTTGCTTGACATCTTCTGTAGGCTTTTTAAGAAAAAGAAGGGCAAGTTCATTTTAGAAACTCCTACTATGTGTTGCAGGAACCTGAAATGATATTTAAAGAC
The DNA here is from genome assembly GCA_001517045.1 of Pseudotsuga menziesii. NCBI lineage: Eukaryota > Viridiplantae > Streptophyta > Pinopsida > Pinales > Pinaceae > Pseudotsuga > Pseudotsuga menziesii. The sequence goes on along the minus strand of LPNX011106473.1, from coordinate 106,647 downwards.
AAATGAATATCTTCCTTCACAGGTCACATAACTTTGAAGTATCCTTATAGGCTCAATCCACTCCTTCCTGAAATTTTGAATGAGGATACCCTTGCTCCAGTCAGGAGTCACATTAGGCAATAAGTATCTTTGGGGTTCAAACTCAAAAGGTGATTTTTTAAACCAATGCTCTCCCTCATTGCTGATCTCAGTAGCTTCTGCTATTAACTCCACAGTTAGCTTGAATTTCAAAGCATCCATCATGATCATATCTTCTTTAAGTCCCTTGGCAAACTTGCAGGACACCTGAGCATTGAAACCATCAATCTTCTTGAAAAACTTCAACCAACCTGCCTACTGAAACAGTTCTGCACAGTCAGGAAGCTTCTGAACCCAGGTGAGGTCTGTGGGCTCAGCCTTGTTGACCTTTCCACTTTTTCCCATATTCTCCTTTCAGGAGATAGAAACAATCTGGCTTGAGGTTTTAGAAATGTTTTAAAAATGGTTTGCTGTTATTTGAACTCCTTTTCAATCTGCTATGTACCCTTGTACAGGCCTGCAATGTCAATTTTCCCTTGTCTCAACCATAGAATTAGGTTTTTGGATAGACACACTGTGAGACCGGATCAAACATACATGAAAACTGTCATAAGAACAATATGGCTCTGCTTAAACTTCAAACTGCACCATCAAGCATAATGTCGAACTGTTTTAGAATATCAGTCACTCAAATTCCTCGTTTTAGGGTTTAGGAAAAACAGTATGATGTGTCTTCAAACATAAACTCCATCCTTATTACAAACTGGTTTGAAACATTCAAAATAGCACTGCAATGTCCAGAATATTCAATGCCATGGAAAACTGTCAGTAAATATGGCTGTTTTATATCAATGTTTCACTTAAATCTCTGCATCAAAACAGCATCAAAACAGCTTCAATCCTCAAATCCTAAATCTTCCACTGCTGCAGATTTGCAACATAACATCACCCATAGGCTCATTAGACCAAGTAGAGACTGACAGGATGAAAGGAGAGAACAAAAACACCAGTTTTTGTAAGATATTCACCCTAGCCACAAAATATCATCAAATCCTGTACATAACAGTCAACATGTCCTCCAGTCATTTGAACATTGTTTTCCAAGCGAGTGATTTCACAAGTCATGACAATTCCAACAGTTTTTCAAACCACTCGAATAAATCACAAAACACCTTCTGTGTGAAACATGAGCATAACCAGCCAATCTATAAATCTTCTGCATGCTGTTTCCTGTAATTTCTGGTTTATACTGGCATTAGGTCAAAGACAAACTCCATTCAATTAGCTCATTACAATCACCATGCATCATCACCAGAGTTTTGAATGTATGGGAGAACAAATTATATACTATCTTTGTTCAAACAGTCACTAAAATTTCACAGGCTACATGCTTTAAGTTCAAAGCCTCTTTGCTGCTCTGTTCCTGCAAATTCCTTACAATAGCTTCTGATAACTATTTCTGTGGTGAAGAAGTTATTTTATGTCCCATTCTATCATCTTAACCAGGCAATTTCTTAGATAATCACGCAACAAGAAAACCCCAAATTTTTGAGTTATAAGGGTTTTGAAGCAAAGATCCTACCAATTTTTAACTGTCGTGGCTTAAAGCTCTGTTTTAAGGTAGCAACGGTCTCTCCTCAGGTATACAAGAGTCTCCAGATCATCTTCTTAACTGCAAACGAGAGAGTTAAGATGCCCTAATTTTCTGCTGACATTAAAAATGTTGTCTTCTCTTCACAGGAACATGATCCACTTCTTTAGACTTTTGACTCTTTTCCACGAACTCTCCTCTCCTATAATAATGCATGTAGAATGAGAAACTTGACAGTTTTAGCCGAGATTTGCTGATCTTGTCCAACTGATTCCACTTTTTTAGCAATGATGAACTTGCTTTGGATGCGTGACTGATAACTGCTAAAATACGTGTCTAAACTGCAGTCACACGTGTTAAAACACCTTGCAAAATACAATCAATCACTTCCAGATGAAAACCATGATGAAAATCTGCAAAAATATCGGAAAAACAAAGGGCCGTGATATTCTTGTAGCGCGCCCTTTGTTAAATTTTCCACCAGCGCTACAAGAATAATTGCTAAGCCAAATTTTCACAGTTTTGCAACTTTTTTCCAATTTGTCGAAGGTTTTGAAAGCTGCTAGGTTTAGAAAATAGGTTTAACTAGTCTCTCAACACATTAATGAATCAACCTTTGAACATAAGACCTTCTTTACCCCTTTTAAATCATAAAAATACCATCAAAAATCAAATAAAATCTAAAAAGATTGTGTTCAAAACCTATTCAATCACCAATAGAGTTTCTAAGGAGACCAAAACTGAAAATTAAAACCAAAAATTTAACTGAGGTAGATTGAAAAACAAACCAAAACTGGAGAAAATAAACCAAAAATTGAAGGAAAAATTTACTGACTCAACATCTGGCTCCAGCTGCGGGATGAAGTCCTCTCTGCGAGGCTTCAAGAACCTGTAGACTAGTGCCTTCTGTCCTTTATTCACCTATCTGAAAACTTCCATTGGGCTATGGAGTCTTTATTCAACCTCACTCACACCGGTATGTACAATGAAGAGTGAAAATGATCTCATAAACTGTAGAAATGTTTGAGGAATCGCCCATTGACAGGGCTGAGCAATTCCTCACCTTCCAAGGACTGCAAGATGAATGTATTATTTTCCAAAACTTTAGCTATCAAAAAGGGGCCAAACCACAGATTATCAAATTTGCCATGCTTACCTTTCTGTTCCTTTCTTGCATCCCATCTTAAGACTAACTCACCTTCTGAAAATGTATGCTCTTTAATTATTTTGTCAAACCTATTTTTTACTTTAGCTCTGTATAGCTGAGCTTCTTTGTCCACCTTCTCTCTATGCTGCTTCAACTCTATCATCTCAAAGATCCTCCTTTGCATGTCATCCGGTTCCTCTTGATATTTTTGGAGGAATTTCATCACTGGAATTCCCAGCTGAACAAGAAACACAGCTTCTGTTCCATAAACCAGCTGAAAAGGAGAAGTGCCAATGGCCTGCTTTACTGTAATCCTGTCTGCCCACAATGCATATTTCAGCATTGAATCCCAAGACCTTTTGTTATGTTTCAGCAATTTCTTAATGCTTTGAATGACATTCTTGTTGGATGATTCAGCCTGGCCATTTCCCTGAGGGTAATAGGGAGTTGAATGTTTCAAAACAATGCCATTTTTTTCACAGAAAGCCACCATTGCTTTAGATTTGAATGCTTTGGCATTATCAGTTATTAATCTGTGTGGACAACCAAATCTGCTCAAGATAATGTCTTCAATGAACTCTATAATCACCTTATCTGTAGCATTCCTTGTAGGAATGGCTTCCACCCACTTTGTAAAGAAATCTGTGGCAGTCAAAATCCAATGATGCTGTCCAGAAGATGCTGTATTTATCTCTCCAATAAAATCTAGACCCCATTGCTGAAAAGGGGCATTGACTGCAATAGGCTTCAATGGCAAGGATAATAATTTCTGTTTACCTGCAAATTTTTGACAGGGTATGCAAGCTCTCACCTGTTGGTAAACATCTGAGAAGAGAGAAGGCCAATAGTATCCAGCTCTCAAAATTTGGTAAGCTGTGGTTTTCCAATATTTATGCCCTCCACAGGCTCCTTCATGAGACTCTGAAATTACTTCCCCTATTTCAGCTTGATCCAAGCACCTTAACAAGATACCTCCTGGGTCTTTCCAAAACAATTGATCTTCCAGAAAACAATATTTAGTAGCTTTCAGTTTCAGAGATCTGGCAGCCTTCCTATCTAAGTGTTCTAGGCATTGCAAAAATAACAGGAAATAAACAATATCAGCATACCAATCTGAAGATGAATAAGAGTCCATGATCCCTTCTTTCTCCAGCATTGCTTGCTTTTCTTCAGGTATTGATTCTTCTGCCATAACATGTAATCCTAGTGCTTGACAATTTGAGTCAGCCAGCAGTTTGGCCAATCCTTGTCCTTTAACTAGCTTTGTAGGTCTGATTTCCACCTCATATTCCATAATCTTAGCAATCCACTTTCCCCTCTTTCCTTCACTGTCAGGCTAGGTCAAAACATCTTTTACTGCTGCATTTGGAACAAATGAAATCACCTTTGAATGAAGAATATAAATTCTGAAAAATTTCAGAGCTTTCACCAGAGCATAGGCTTGTTTTTCCAGAATGTTGTACTTCAGTTCAGAATCCCTGAGAGTGTTACTGAAAAAGGCAATGGGATGCTCTAGTCCTTCCTTGTTTTTCTGAAGTAAGACAGCTGCAACTGTATCTGCTGAAGCAAAATAAAAAGTAAAGAACTCCTTGGTAAAATCAGGACTTACCAGAACAGGTGCTTCAGTCAAAGCCACCTTTATTTTTTCAAAAGCTGCCTTTGCTTCAATAGTCCATTTAACCTCTTGGTCCTTCTTTAACATTGCTGTGATTTGTTTAATGGTCTCAGCAAAATTAGGAATGAACCACCGCAGAAAATTTATCTTGCCAATAAATGATTGCACATCCTTTTTTCTCCTAGGCAAACTGATCTTTAGTATTGCTTTGACTCTCTCAGGGTCAATTCTAATGCCATCAATAGACACCAAATGACCCAACAGTCTGTCCTCTTGCACAGCAAAATGAGATTTCTTGGGGTTTAAAGACAGTCAAAATTTTCTGCATTTCTGAAAAGTTTGCCTCAAATGTTTTAAGTGCTCATCATCAGACTGTGAGAACAAAGTAATGTCATCTAAATAAATGACAACAAACTTATCTTTCTCACCTACAAATGCAATGTCCATTGCCCTCTGAAAAGTTGCTCTAGCATTCATCAGTCCAAAGGGCATCTTATCGTACATGAAGGTTCCCCAGGGGGTGGTAAATGCTGTTTTTTCTCTGTCATCAGGGTTCATGTCAACCTGATTGTACCCTGAAAATCCATCCACCATAGAAATCCTCTGTGCCCCCAAAACCTGCTGTAAGACCTGTTCAATCTTTGGCAAAGGATAATTGTCTTTTAATGAAGACCTGTTAAGATTCCTGAAATCAACACACAATCTAATCTCCCCATTCTTTTTTCTGACAGGTACAAGATTTGCAACCCAGGAAGAGTACCTGAGAGGCACTATTATCTTGGCATCCAGTAACTTTTTAATCTCTTTTTCAATCATAGGGAATAAGGCTGGATTTATCCTTCTCAATTTCTATCGTAAAGGCTTGACATTGGGCTTCAAGGGAACCTTATGCTGAATAATTGCTGTGTCATAGGTTTTTAATTCTTCATAGGACCATGCAAATACATCCACATATTCTTTCAAAAGTTTAATATATCTGCTCCTTTGTTCAGCTGACAGAGATTTAGAAATTTTTACCATTATTGGGTTTTCTGCAGTACCAATATTGCAATCCACTACATTGTCTTCTGAGGATTGAACCACTGGTTTTGAAGGGGTGTCATCCTTGGTAAAAAATATTTCTAAAGGCACTAAACCTTTAGGGATAAAATTACTTTTTAACTCAATGATCTTATGACCTGCAATCTTACCTTCCGGAAACTCATTTTCAACAAAAACATTTTCAGCAGACTCACTTTCAGCAGACTCATCATCTTGTTCTTCTCCTTCATCCTGATCAATTTGAGCATTAGACAACTCATCTCTAAGCTCAATAAATTTATTGATTTCAATATCATCTTCGAAAACCCTCTAGTGTTTCACATTGTCAGGGACACATGGTCTGTACCTTACCTCTATAGGATACCTTAACTGAGTAGTTTTAGGAATTTTGAAGTATGAGGCAGCCAAAGCTAAAGAGTCTGCAGTCTCATTGTGATTTCTTGGAATATGAGTGATATTAAATGCTATGAAATAATAGTCAGCATATCCCATACCTCATTCCTGTAGACCTTCAACAAATCCTGCTTTACTTGATAGTTGTTCTTCACCTGTCGAACAACCAACTCGGAGTCGCCATATGCAGTGATTTTCTAAATGCCTAAGTCTTTAGCAGCTTTCAGTCCTAATATCAGAGCTTCATACTCAGCAGTGTTGTTAGTGGTAACAAATTCCAGCTTATACATGAGTTTGACTGTTTCACCTCCAGGAGAAATGAGCAAAACTCCAGCTCCAGCACCCTCTTTGCAAGAGGATCCATCAAAATACAATTCCCACAGCTGATCTTCTTCTTCTTTGCAATGTTTCACTGGTTTTTCTTTTTCAACTTGTAAAAGACCAACAGAATCATCTTCATCACTGAAATTCAACATACAAGTCCCTAGATCTTTGTCAGCAGAGTACAATGGATGATTAGTGGGGTTTTTATCATCTGTGACAATGTAGGCAAACTGTAGTTCTCTGTAAAGTCTCTTATTTTCTCCACCAAAAACAGGAATGGTGGCATATGAGAGATCCATCTGTAAGGTTCCTCCTACCTTCTTTGCCCAGGATCTTGAAAGAAGCATACCAAACTTGGGTGTGATATCAGCTACAACAACATCCATTATAACACTCTTCATAGGCAGCTGACTAAGGTTAACAACCATGTCTTTAATTACCCCTAGACACTTGACAGCTCGGGAGTCAAAGGCATATAAGTCATGGTAAGGTTTGGTGATACTGAGGCCAAGGGCTTCCATCACAGCTTTGGGCATTAAGTTATGGGATGCTCCGGATTCTAATAGGCAATTGTGGATCATCTGGTCATGGACAGTTAAGGTAACATAGAAGGGAGGAGAAGCACCAGCTTCATTTTCTGTTTTCTCAGCTAGGGCAGAACCAATAAATATTTTTGGGCTTTCTTCTTGCAAATTGACAGTATCTGAAACAGGCTGACCACTGGCAGCAGGATGACTACTAGCAGAATTCATAACTTTTAAGACTGTTTGTTTATAAGATGGATTCTTTATAAGTTCAGTCAATGGGACAGGAATTTTCAATTTCCCTAATTCAGTTTCCAAATTGAAATTCTGAGCTGACCTGTTTACCTCTTCAATTTCAACATTTTTCTTGGACTTTTCTGCAGGCTGCTTCTTCTCTGTGACAGGACCAGCAACTTGTTTATCAGGAACATTTGCAGCTGGAACATTTGCAGCAAGTACAGTAGAATTCTTCTTGGGAGCTTGGACTACTTGTTTCGGACTAGATCTGAGATTAATGGTCTTTTTAATTCCATTCTGATTAGCAGCAGCATTTACAGCAATTTTTTCAAACTCTAAATCATCTTCAACTTTATACAAATCAGCATCATAAAATTCAGAATTCAAAAAATCTTCTTCTGTTACAAAACCTGTGGATAAACCATCTCCAAAGTGATTCATGTCTTGGTCAGTTTCAGTCTCCTCAAAGAGGAGCTGTTCATCAACCTCCTCTTCATCAGCTACATTATTTTGAAAAGGTGGGGGCACTCTCTGCTCTTCATTCTCTCTCCTTTCCTGCTGAATGTCATTATTTCTTCGCTCCCTTGGCATGAATCTAGGAGCAAACTGCCTCCTGAATTGATTTTGATTATTTGGATTCCTATGAGCCTCTGGAGCAGGCTTGGAAGAATTCTTTTCCAATTCTAGTTTGTTCATCTTGGCAGTGAGAACCTTCACAAGTTTATCCATTTCATCTATTTTGGCTTCAACAGATTG
>LPNX011106473.1:75025-96507 GCA_001517045.1 Pseudotsuga menziesii | reverse complement strand
ATATCTTCTTTAAGTCCCTTGGCAAACTTGCAGGACACCTGAGCATTGAAACCATCAATCTTCTTGAAAAACTTCAACCAACCTGCCTGCTGAAATAGTTCTGTACAGTCAGGAAGCTTCTGAACCCAGGTAAGGTCTATGGGCTCAGCCCTGTTGACCTTTCCACTTTTTCCCATATTCTCCTTTTAGGAGATAGAAACAATCTGGCTTGAGGTTTCAGAAATGTTTTAAAACTGGTTTCCTGTTATTTGAACTCCTTTTCAATCTACTATGTACCCTTGTATAGGCCTGCAATGTCAATTTTCCCTTGTCTCAACCATAGAATTAGGTTTTTGGATAGACACACTATGAGACCGGATCAAACATACATGAAAACTGTCATAAGAACAATATGGCTCTACTTAAACTTCAAACTGCACCATCAGGCATAATGTCGAACTGTTTTAGAATATCAGTCACTCAAATTCCTCGTTTTAGGGTTTAGGAAAAATAGTATGATGTGTCTTCAAACATAAACTCCATCCTTATTACAAACTGGTTTGAAACATTCAAAATAGCACTGCAATGTCCAGAATATTCAATGCCATGGAAAACTGTCAGTAAATATGGTTGTTTTATATCAATGTTTCACTTAAATCTCTGCATCAAAACAGCATCAAAACAGCTTCAACCCTCAAATCCTAAATCTTCCACTGCTTCAGATTTGAAACATAACATCACCCATAGGCTCATTAGACCAAGTAGAGACTGACAGCATGAAAGGAGAGAACAAAAACACTAGTGTTTGCAAGATATTCACCCTAGCCACAAAATATCATCAAATCCTGTACATAACAGTCAACATGTCCACCAGTCATTTGAACATTGTTTTCCAAGAAAGTGATTTCACAAGTCATGACAATTCCAACAGTTTTTCAAACCACTCGAATAAATCACAAAACACCTTCTGTGTGAAACATGAGCATAACCAGCCAATCTATAAATCTTCTGCATGTTGTTTCCTGTAATTTCTGGTTTATACTGGCATTAGGTCAGAGACAAACTCCATTCAATTAGCTCATTACAATCACCATGCATCATCACCAGAGTTTCGAATGTATGGGAGAACAAATTATATACTATCTTTGTTCAAACAGTCACTAAAATTTCACAAGCTGCATGCTTCAAGTTCAAAGCCTCTTTGCTGCTTTGCTCCTGCAAATTCCTTACAATAGCTTCTGATAACTATTTCTGTGGTGAAGAAGTTATTTTATGTCCCATTCTATCATCTTAACCAGGCAATTTCTCTAGATAATCGCGCAGCAAGAAAAACCCAATTTTTTGAGTTATAAGGGTTTTGAAGCAAAGAACCTACCAATTTTTAACTGTCGTGGCTTAAAGCTCTATTTTAAGGTAGCAACGGTCTCTCCTCAAGTATACAAGAGTCTCCAGATCATCTTCTTAACCGCAAACGAGAGAGTTAAGATGCCCTAATTTTCTGCTGACATTAAAAATGCTGTCTTCTCTTCACAGGAACACGATCCACTTCTTTAGCGTTTTGACTCTTTTCCACGAACTCTCCTCTCCTATAATAATGCATGTAGAATGAGAAACTTGACAGTTTTAGCCGAGATTTGTTGATCTTGTCCAACTGATTCCACATTTTTAGCAATGATGAACTTGCTTTGGCTGCGTGACTGATAACTGCTAAAATACGTGTCTAAACTGCAGTCACACGTGTTAAAACACCTTGCAAAATACAATCAATCACTTCCAGATGAAAACCATGATGAAAATCTGCAAAAATATCGGAAAAACAAAGGGCCGCGATATTCTTGTAGCGCGCCCTTTATTAAATTTTCCACCAGCGCTACAAGAGTAATTGCTAAGCCAAATTTTCACAGTTTTGCAACTTTTTGCCAATTTGTCGAAGGTTTTTAAAGCTGCTAGGTTTAGAAAATAGGTTTAACTAGTCTCTCAACACATTAATGAATCAACCTTTGAACATAAGACCTTCTTTACCCCTTTTAAATCATAAAAAGACCATCAAAAATCAAATAAAATCTAAAAAGATTGTGTTCAAAACCTATTCAATCACCAATAGAGTTTCTAAGGAGACCAAAACTGAAAATTAAAACCAAAAATTTAACTGAGGTAGATTGAAAAACAAACCAAAACTGGAGAAAATAAACCAAAAATTGAAGGAAAGATTTACTGACTCAACAGAACAAATTCTGCAAATAGTTTTGGGTGCAGAGATGGTCTATCTTATTGATGGATTTTAAGGATACAATTGGGTTTTGGTTGCGAACTTTGACCAGTTGGAGGCTTCCTTTAGAACACTCTGGGGCACCTTTTCCTATAGGAGAATCCTTGCTGTCCTAATTAACGTCAGTGCGACCTTTCAGAGAGTTATGGGCATAGCTTTCATAGGTTTGTTACAGAACTTTGTTGTCATTTATTTAGATGATATTACTATTTTTACAAAAAAATGACATTATCATTTATTAATTTTAAGGCAAGTTTTCCATAGATACAAGAAGTATGGAATTTATTTGAATCCAAAGAAATAGGTCTTTGCAGTCACAGAATGTAAGCTCCAGAGATTTATTATTTCAAATGAAGGAATAATAATTGACCCAGAGAGGATTGAAGTAATTGCAAAAATCGGTCTCCCTAGTTCAAAGAAGGTTATGCAATATTTCCTTGGAAAGATTAATTTTGTCAAGAGATTTGTTCCCAATTTTGCACAGATTGTCAAACCACTTCAGGACATGGTTAAGAAATATGTTGTATTTAAGTGGTATAACATCTATAAATATGCGTTCAAGAATGTTAACAAGGCTATAATGGATAATCCTGCATTAATGCCTCCTTATTTTTCGAAACATTTCATTTTATACACTTTTTATACTGATGTTTCTTATGTTTCCATGATTACGCATAAAAATGAAGAGGAGGTAGAGATCTCGGTGTCTTTCAGCTCTACATTCAAAGGATCTAAATTAAATTATACACAGGTAAATAAGAAAGATTATATTGTTTACAAATCTGTGAAACATTTTAGGCCCTATATGTTGATGTGAAAGACAAAGGTGAAATTCCCATGCACATCTATAAGAAACGAGCTAGTCCAAAAGGAGTTGGGAGAGAAAAGAGCTCACTAAATGACTGCACTCTAGGGGTACAACTTGGAGATAAAACCTACCAAGATGGTAAAAGGGAAAGGTTTATTTTTATTGGAATCCCAATCAAATGTTCCAGAGTAGGAATGATAATGCATTTACGATGAAGATATGTCAGCTGACACTATTGATGTTATTTCTGCTCCGTCATCAGAATGGTATGCCGATATTATATTTTATCTTACTCATGGGTATGGCTATCTAACCCTTGACTTCAAAAAGTGTAGGACTTTTAGACTTAAAGAAACATTTTATCAGTTTATTGATAATGTGTTGTTCTGAAAAAATTATGATGGTGTCTTTCTCAGGTGCCTTGAAAAAATGGAAGATGATAAAAAATTTATTGGCATGCATGCAGGGCCCGTGGGTAGACATTTATATAGAGAAAATACAACCCATAAGGTATTAAGAGTAGGGTATTATTGGCTCACATTGTTTAAATATGATTATAACTTTGTCAGAAAATGTGAGCCTTGCCACAGATGTGCTAGAAAATTGAAGAATCTAGCCTTTCCCCTTCAACATGTTACTGTCTAGTATCCATTTCAATAATGGGGATTGGCTTTTGTTGGTCCAACTACTCCTCCTTCTTCATTGAAGAATAAGTACATTTTGACTGCAATTGATTATTTCACTTGGTGGTTAGAATCAATCCCCCTAAAGTTTTATAACACCAACTCAGTCATATCCTTTTTGGAGAGTAACTTCCTTACCAAGTTTGGAGTACCTGAATCCTTGGTTTTTGAGAATGCCTTCTACTTTAATTCAATTGATCTTACTCAGTATGCCATTGAAAATGGGTAAAAGTAAAGTATTTTTCTAATTATTACCCACAGGGAAATGGCTTGGTAGAATCCTCAAATAATAATTTGATCAATATATTGAAGAATACTGTGGCTAACAACCATAGATATTGGCATACAAAGCTTTTTAATGCTTTATGGGAAGACATGATTACTCCTAAAGTTTCCATTGGAAATTATCCCTATTGCTCGGTTTAGGGTAAAGAGTCTGTCTTACCATCAAACCTTATCCTCCCATCATTACACATTGCATAATATTGTTCATAATATGATGAATCCTCCCATTTACATGACCGGATTGACACTCTTCTAAAATTAGAAGAGGAGGGGGAGAAATCTAGGAACAAGTTATATTATCACCAATAATTGGTGAAAATATGGTTTGATGATAAGTCTTCCACTAGTTGTGAGTTTCATATTGGGGATCCGGTGCTTAAGTGGGACAAACCCCACAAGGAAAAATGAGACTATGCAAGGTTTTAGTGTCTGTAGTTAGGTCCGTTCATTGTTACAAAAAATATTGGCCCTGGAACTGTCCTCTTACAAACATTGGAGGGTCTTTCCAAGGCCTATGCAATGAATGTCCAACTCATAAATAAGTACTTTTATTCAACTAAGTTTCACTTACCTGTACATAAGGTGTGGTTTTGATTGATTTTCTTTTATCAATGGTTTGGTTTGATTGTGATCTGATTTCATTTCTTTACAAAACATTGTTTTCTTACAATAACTACTGCCATTTGCTAAAAGTGGTGTATACCTAGAACATTTTGGCTAAGGAATTTTAATTTGGCTATGTCAGAAATTTATTCTTGGTTTATACCCAAATTAGTATCTTTGTGAGAAGGAAATATGGAATCTATTCTCTTTTTTTCACATTGAATCTTCATTTCCAATGATCATTATCTTTATCTGTCATCATAATTATGATTGAATTTCTAGGAGTAATTTTATATTCTTGCCATATGTTTCAGTAATTGTTGGTAGCACATCTATAATAGCTTCTTTAACCTATGTTTGTTGGCAAGGGGTTGGGGTAAGTTGGCATCATCCGCGATGCTACGCAAGCCCAGAAGATACCGTGCAAAACGAAGAAGCACGATAGGTGGAAGATAGAATACTTTTGATTGTTTTGTGTCACTTTTGGTACTCGTTGACCATTTTTTGTGGATATTGGTCATTAGTCAATTAAATCAGTTAGGATTTCGTTAGAAGTGGACAATGAATGTAAAGGATCAAGCCTATATATAGAAGGAAGAATTGTGAATGAATATGCCATTGGATATCAAGAGATAGACATAGATAAAGAGAACAAGTTGTTATCTTTCTTAGATGAATTGTTATCTCATTGGATCTATGGGTGATTGCGCAGAAGTTTATATGATAAGACAGATGTTGATCTGAATCATTGTTATCTTCTTTTGTCTTTTTCCATCTTTCTGTTCCTGCAAACCTAATGATGAATTCTAAGTGAAACTGAATTATGGATCTATGATGCGATGTTTTACAGTTTATGAATATTGTCATGTTTTTTTATGTAGATCTGTTACAGTTATGAATGAATGATGTGCAACAATGAATGGTTCTATTAGAAAGGTCGATCTGATATGGTTTCTAAGCTGATAAACCGTTGATGCCCTAACCCTCTTCTATACTGCAAAAACTTGGTCTCTTCAGCCCTCCCTCGAACATCTCTATTGAAACCTCATCTGCTCTGCGGGTGTTACTGGACAGGGTAAAACCTGTCTGGGCCGATGCTCTGGAAGATCACGGTGACTCAAGTGCCGACAGAGTGTAACCCTTATCGACTAGGTTTTTTTTGTATAGGGTTGATCCAACAAATGGCTCCATTGCCGGGACCTTGTTATGACAGAGAGGAGGGGATGTGGCATCCGACGCGACCAGAAATCCAAGATTGGTTTGACCAGAAGCTACAAGAATTTGCTATAGCATAAAATCATAACCTAGGATTGACCATAGACAAGTGGTTAGTGAACTACATACATGATGGTCCTCACGAGTATTTTTTCTGTGAGTTTCCCATTATACTGTACAAGTGGTTGGTGTAGTTTACATACAAGAAGACAAATTTTCAGGGGGGAGTGTTTATGTAATTGTAACTTTGGAATGTATTCACTTGTATTTGTTATGTATTGTACCCTGATGTTTATTCTAGGAAGTGTTTTTAATGTAATTGAGTCATCTAATGCCTCGATGTTCCGATCAGGAGTTTCTATAATGTAAACAAGTCATGTCAAGTCTTTGTGGGTAACCCTCCTATTGACCAAGGGTTAAAGTCCCCACAGTTGTGGGGCCTTAGGTTTGTTAGACTGACCCAGTGATGTCAGCCCTAGTGAGTTATTGTCAATTCTAGAATTAGTATAAATAGAGATTGAGCCTCTCTATTTATCACACACTCACTTACACTCAGTTGTAGCACATAGCTGAGGGAGAAGAAGCTGTTGGGGCTAGAAAGAAAGTGGCTACTGTTGTCAGGAGATCATCTTACTGTTTTGGGGTTTTACTTTTGGTGTTGATTCTATATTTGAGGAAGTTGTGGGGTTTTCTCCATTTATGGTTTCTTTTCTCTTGTCTCTTCTGTTTGATTGTTGTGCTTGTTATTCTCTCAGTTGAAGATCCTAATATAATTCCAGCTTAAATGTTAAAAATCTAACATGGTATCAAAGCTAACCTGAGAAGAAGACATTGTGCAGCTACGGGAACTAGGGCTTCCTATTTTTTGGATCTCTCTCCATATATTTTCAGCAAAAAAAGGTTGGGTTTCCTCTCCTTCCTAGGGTGCATATTTCTATCGAAACAGAATTTGATTCTGAGCTTTTTCAGTTTTGGACCCAACACTACTGTCGAAAATTAGGGCTTTCAACATGAGTGTAATTTTTTAGTGAACCTGGGCCTGGATTGATCTCCTCCTCAAAATCGAAGTTTAGAGACCAAGATCAAAGCATTTGGTTTGACAGAACTCCAGGAAAGTCAAACCCTAATATGCTCCTAAACCAGCACTGCAGAAATCCAGCTCCAAATCTAGATACGACATCTTGACCTAGTAAGATCTAAATATTTTGTATTTCCATTTGAGGTTCTCAGTTAAGATGTCTCATCATACCAAGCTTGATGAAAATATTGAGGTAGCCGATAACTTCGAAGCCTAGAAGTATAGGATCTCCCTGGTCCTGAAAGAAAATGAGTTGGACTCCTACATCAATGAGGAGGTTCCAGTTCGAGAGGAAGATGAGGATAAGGCATTACATAAAAATAAGTTGGTTATGGCTAAGAGGATTATTTCTAATTAAATCAAGGATCACCTCATACCACAGGTGTCCTCCCTCAAGATACCTAAGGCTATGTTTGATGCCTTAACCAAACTGTTTGAAGGGAAGAACATAAACCAAAAGATGACTTTGAGGAACCGGTTGAAGAATGTAAAGATCTAGAATGAGGAGACAATCCAGTCATACTTTACAAGGGTCTCCTAGATCAAAGAACAACTTCAAGAAGTATATGAAGAAGTGGAGAATGCAGAAATTGTGATGACAACCTTGAATGATCTCCCTAGGTCATGGGATTCTTTCATCCAAGGAATCTGTGCTAGGAAAAAGATAATCAAGTTCAGTAGACTGTGGGAAGAATGCTCACAAGAAGAAGCTCGAATAGCAGATCAAGAAGAAAATATGGGAAGTGAAGATCAAGATCTCATAGTACACTCCAAGAAAGGCAGAAGCAAAAATCATCATCACCAAGGTAAGCATTCTCATTAGAGAGATAATTTTGTGAAAAGGATCCATCCAAACTCAGATGTTATACATGTGATGAAAGAGGACACTTTGCTAGAAATTGTCACATGAATAAGAGTGGATCTAAGAAGAAGACGAACTCCAAAAGAAGACATCATTCTCATACCGTTGAGGATGATGATCCTACCAGAAAGAGAGTAAAACAAGAAAGTGAAGACTCTTCAAGTGATGAAGAATATGTTCTGATCTCCACTCTCATGGGAACTGTCACACATGGAAGCAAAGATTGGCTTATTGACAGTGGTGCTTCCAAACACATGACAGGATTCAAGGAATATTTTGAGAAACTATCCGAACATAATTCACCCCATAAGGTGAAACTTGAGGATGACTACCAATATCCCATAAAAGGTAGTGGTGAATCCTCCTACAAGATAGACTCTAGAAAGTCTATGAAAATGAAGGATGTCTTGTTTGTACCAGGACTAAAGAAGAATCTTCTCTCCATATCGGCACTAGATGCAAAAGGTATGAGGGTTGCATTTGTAGATGATCAAGTCCTCATGTGGCCAAGAGGAAAGAATATTGATGATGCAATAGTAATTGGAGAACAAGAAGGAGGATTATGCAAATTGAAGGGCAATCCAGAACAAGATTTGGTCCATGACATAGTAGAGCCAAATGAACTTTGGAATAGAAGGCTTGCACATGTGCATTACAAAGCACTACCACTTCCAAGAAAAGTTGTTGAAGGACTTCCAGAAATACAATCAAAACATGATGGAGTCTAGAAAGGATGTGCAAAAGGAAACAACACAAAGAAGACATTTCCAAGTAGCGAAAGCAAAGGGAATCTTGGAAATCATTCACTCCAAGGTATGCGATCCAATGTCATCGAGTTCTTTAAGCTGGTATGTATACTATGTTTATTTTATTGATGATTTTTCTAGGAAGACATGGATATACTTTATGAAGAACAAAGATGAAGTTTTTAGCAAGTTCAAGGAATTCAAAGCCTTGATCGAGAACCACACATAAAAGAAGATCAAGACCTTTCTATGAGATAATGGTGGAGAATTCACATCAAATTAATCCAAAGAGTTATGCAAAGATTCAGGGATTAAGAGGGAGTTATCCACAACAGAATGGGGTTGCAAAAAGGAAGAATAGAATGATAATGGAAGCAACAAGGGCCATGCTTCATGAGCAAGATATTCCTTTGCATCTATGGACAGAAGCTGCCATAACAACGGTGTATGTATAGAACCATACTCCACACAGAGTACTCGACAAAAAGACACCTGAAGAAGTATTCTCCAGCAAGAAACTAGAAGTCAGCCATCTCAAAATATTCGGCTATCCAGTATACATACATATTCTGAAAGAAAAGAGGACAAAGTTAGATCCTTCAGGAAAGAAGGGTATATTTGTGGGATACTCTGAAAGCTCGAAGGCTTACAGAATATACTTCCCAGGATTCAAGAAGATTGACATCAGCAGGGATGTAACATAAGATAAAGACTCAGCTTACAATAAATCTAGAAAGAGTCCTATTGAAGAACATGAAGAGACAAAAGCACCCAAAATTCATGACACAACCATGAACGAAGAAACTCAAGAAGAAGATCGAGAATTTGAAGAACCTCAAGAACCTGTAGATCCACCTCAGGAGAAAAATCCTCACAAAAGGAAACTTGCTTGGGTATGAGAAGCTATCCAAGGTGCAGAAAGATATGGGGCTCTAGAAGAAAATCATAGAGAAAGAAAGAGGACCAGGTCCTGCTTCGGGTATGTAGCTTTATTATGTGACTTTATCAATAAAGAACCTTCCAACTATGAAGAAGCGATAGAAAGGAAAGAATGGAAGGATGTTATGATCAAAGAGTTTCAATCAATCATGAAGAATGATGTTTCGGATATTGTCCCAAGACCAGAAGGGAAGCCTGCTGTAACTTCCAAATGGATCTACAAGATTAAGCATGCGGCAGATGGTAGCACAGAGAAGTATAAAGCAAGATTTGTGGCTCGTGGCTTCTCACAAAAAGAAGAAATAGATTTTGAAGAAACCTTTACACCTGTAGCCATATACACTTCCATCAGATCAGTACTTGCTCTGGATGCACTGATGAAATGGAAAATACACCAAATGGATGTCAAGACTACTTTCTTGAATGGTGTAGTGGAAGAGAAAGTGTATGTGGAGCAGCCACTTGGTTTTGAGACACATGATAGTGAGTCTCATTTGTGTAGATTGAAGAAATCCTTTTACGGTTTGAAACAAGAACCCAAGACATGGTATGGTAGAATTGATGGCTTTCTATCCAGTTTGGGCTTTACCAAAAGTAAAGCAGATTCCAGCCTTTACTACAAGGTTGAAGATGGTGACCCAATGATACTCCTACTGTATGTAGATGATCTGTTTGTAACAGGTATGGATGGGTTGATTACTTATACAAAGAGGAATCTTGCTGCCATGTTCGAAATGAAGGACTTGGTATGATTCACAATTTTCTAGGCATGGAGGTGTGGCAGAATGTGGATGGAATCTTCCTCGGACAAGGGAAGTATGTAGTAGAGATCCTGAAGAGGTTCGGGATGATGGAATGCAAGGCCATGACCACACCTATGGCATCAAACCTGAAGATATTGAGTGATGCTTCATCAGAAGTGGTTGATGCCACAATGTATCATTAGATGATTGGGTCCTTGATGTACATGATGAACATGAGACCAGATATTTGCTTTGCTGTGAACACCTTAAGCCAGTTCTTGACAGATCCGATACATGTTCATTTGATTGCTGCAAAACATATTCTGAGGTACCTGAGGGGTACAGTTGATTATGATCTCAAGTATGAGGTGAATCAAAAGATTAACCTAGAGGGTTGTGTTGATTCAAATTGGGTAGGCAATTCCATCGATAGGAAGAGCACTTCAGGGTGTTGCTTTAGTATGGGATCAGGTGTGATCTCTTGGTTTAGCAGGAAGCAATCCTATGTGGCACTGAGTATAGCTAAAACAAAGTATGTCCCATCTTGTTCATCTAGTTGTGAGGTAGTATGGCTGAGGAAGCTACTGTCTGATTTATTTGATCTTCAATTGGATGCTACTTGTATACATTATGACAACCAGAGTTGTGTGAAGTTGTTGGAGAACCCAGTGTTCCATGACAAGTCGAAACATATCGAGATCAAGTATCACTATATCAGGGATATGGTGTAGAGAGGAGTAGTGAAGCTCCAGTATCTTGCGATGGACAAACATATAGCTAATGTTTTGACAAAGCCATTAGCTAGAGTGAAGTTTGAGTACTTCAGGGAGAAGCTTGGCGTTCTCCAGATCGAGATTCCCTCCAAAGGGAAGTGATGAGTCCGTGAGTGATTCTGACATAGTGAGAGGATTGGTTCATTCCATGGTCAGATGTAAGGGCTAAGCCATTCTATCATGATGAGAGGATTGGTTCCTTGCATGTCAGATATGAGTGCTGAGCCATTCTAATGTTACTATAGGATTGGTTCCTACATGATCAAATATAAGCGCTGAATGCCATTCTTGGAATTGAGGCACCTGGTCAGTTACCAGGAGTACTCATTCTGGGACTGAGGGCCATTCTGATGTGACTATAGGATTGGTTCCTACATGATCAAATGTAAGTGCAGATCCCTTTTGACATGCACATAGGATTGGCTCCTCGCATGGTCGAATGTATGTGCAGAGCCCTTTCGACATGTACATAGGATTGGTTCCTCGCATGGTCAAATGTAAGTGCTGGGCCTTTCTGACATTGGTTGTCAGATGTGAGTGCTGGGCCTTTCTGACAAGGTTGTGGGATGCATTCCCACATGGTTAGATGTGAGTGTTGGGTGTGCCTTTCTGATATGATTAGAGGATTGGTTCCTACATGATTATATGTAAGTGCTGGGTGGGCCATTCTGACTTAGGGTCAGATATAAGTGCTGGAAAAGACCTACATGGAGGCTAGGCCTACAACCATCATAAAAAAGGGCTGGCTCTATAGAAATTCCTATGACAATAAGAATAAAGAGATAGCACCCGTGATGATGATCCAACAGAGATGTTCCAGAACTAGAGATGATCTAGATCCAGTGATGATCTAGATCCAGTGATGATGATCCAGATCCAGATGAAGATGAATTGAAGATGAAGATGACGAGGACTCGATGATGATCCAAATGTACAAAGAAGAAGACTTGTGCTGATAAATTGTGTCGATAGAATACCTTCCTAGTTAAGAGGGAGTGTTGATGTAATTGTAACTTCAGAATGTATTCACTTGTATTTCTTATGTATTGTACCTCGATGTTTATTCCGGGAAGTGTTTGTAATGTAATTGAGTCATGTCATGCCCTAATGTTCCCATCGAGAGTTTCTATAATGTAAACAAGTCATGTCAAGCCATTGTGGGTAACCCTCCTATTGATCAAGGGTTAAAGTCCCAGCAGTTGCGGGGTCCTAGGGTTGTTAGACTCACCTAGTGAAGTCAGCCCTAGTGAGTTATTGTCAAGTCAGGAATTAGTATAAATAGAGAGTGAGCCTCTCTATTTATCACACACTCACTCACACTTAGTTGTAGCGTATAGTTGAGGGAGAAGAAGTTTCTAGGGCTAGAAAGAAAGAGGCTACTGCTGTCGGGAGATCATCTTACTATTTTGGAGTTTTACTTTTGGTTCTAATTCTATCTCTGAGGAAGTTGTGGGGTTTTCTCCATTTATGGTTTCCCCAAGGAAAAACACTGTGTTGATTGTCTCTTGTGTTTGATTGATGTCCTTTTTATTCTCTCAATTAAAGATCATAATATAATGTTAGCTTAAATGTTAAAAATTTAACAGGGAGAACCAACATCCTGGACCCCTTAATTGATCAAGGAACTGCAAGAAACTGACAACAGAGCGTTGCGATCTATTGAGGTATGGCTCGATAGCATCCTAGAAGGATACTTTACAGAGTTCATAGTTGACACTACCAATTCTTACAATGAATCAAAAAGGGAATTTTTCAACGAAACCAGAGGTAGGTTCTTACTATCTCTACAACTGTCAATTAATATGCTTGTCTATGAAAAGGGAATACTGAAGATGCACCTAGAGTAGTCAAAATATGGTGTACAGAGGTGGTGGATACTGCGACTAAAGGGGGGAGATGAATGGGAAGATGAGTAGATGGGTGCAAGTTTCGACGATATTATGAGGGAAGCTGAGGAAGAAAGTGGTTGTACAATGGGAGGAGCAAGGCTTTGATAAGAAAAGACGTAGAGGACAGGGGAAGGTCCTGCTATGATCGAAAAGAAAAACAACGAATGAAAAACACATGGGACGAAGCGACCCTACAATGACAAAGAGCATTACTAGACCTAGAGTACACCCAAGACAATGATAAGGTAAAACCCTAGGAGAAAAATTCCCATGCCTCCGTGCACTACTTCAAACTCACGGAGAAACATGAATTCTACATCGGCTTGCCCATTGTGTCAACAACATTCTAGTGGTAGATCAAAATCTGTAGGAAGAAGGTCGAGGATGGTAGGAGATGATACTAAGTTAAATTCGTTCCATGGGAAGATAACTTATGATCCCAAGTAGTATTGGTTCCTCTGCGAGGTAGTGTGGATAGTTCACCAAACCACCAATGATGTTGTCAAGAAAGGCCAACCGGATACTACCCTGCAAGGTTGTGTGCTAGATTGGTTCATGAAATTAATTCAAGTTCCTATGGGGACACCCAGAAAAATGTTGGATGAAGTCCGGCAGGGACTGATCGAAGAGTTTCGGAAGCCTAATTCTAAGGCTCAATACATTACTAAGTTGAAAGAGATTAAGCAGTTTCCCAATGAGACTATTTGGGACTTCGACCAAAGATTCAAGACATTGATGGCATGGGTAAAATTTAATATGAGTGATGTTCAACATAAAGAGTGGTTTATTGCAGCCTTGGTACCTCATATCCAGTAACCACTGATGCACCAGAAGATCACAACATAGAGCGAGGTTCTGGAGATTGCAATGAAGTTGGAAGCTTCACCAGTTGGAGAGAGTGTAGTTAGCATGACTCAAATCCAAGCACAGCTGGAAAATCTAACACTTCAGCTGCAAGAAATCAAGAAGATGAAGGAATATCATGATGATATTTGGTGCACTCAGTATCACGAATATGAACACACCAAATATAACTGCCCCAGTTTCTGAAATTATCTAGTTTCAAGAGCGTCAAACCCATTAAGTTGTGGCAATGTACCATGGTTTCGTATATGTAAAGTTTATGGGAACCGAAACAAAGAGTGTAGCTACATGCATAAAATGGTGTCAAAACCAGCCAACCTATATTGTTCTTTTTGTAAATCATTCGGACATGAAGACAAAAACTATCGGGTATATGATCTGCTACAAGAGAGAACATATGATTGCTACCTTGTGAAGGGAGAATATCCTTGTGTAGTTCAACAGTCATAGATAGAGCCTTATATGGTAAAGTCTCAACCATAGTATAAACCGTCGTCGCAGGTGCAATTCATACCATCCCTGCTGCAACCACATTTCACACCATGGCCACAATTTGCACCACAGCCAGAGTACAATCAAATGATGATGCCTCAGTCACAACTGCAATATGTTCAAGCTGCACAATATGTTTAGCAGAAACCAAATCCCATGCCACAAGAGATAGCTCTGTCGTAGTACCATCCACGGGGAGGATTTCACAGAGGGTTTTGAGGAAGAGGAGGACGCTTCGACCAAGGAGGAGGATAAGGTCGCAGATCAGTCCAGTGTTACAATTGTGGGATATTTGGGCACGATCAGAGAGATTGCACACACTTGAAATGTTCATGTACATATTGCATGATCATTGATCAAATGGTAGAGAAATTCCCACAGTTAATCACAAGATGGCAGGCTGGGAACGTCCCTCAGTTGCAGATCCTGCTCTAGGTCCAGACTCAAAATTATCTGACCCGGAATCAAGTTCCAATATAGAATCAGACGGTGAAGCAACCTATGAAACCGCTATTTAACCAAAATCCATCGCTAACACAGAATATCCCAATGAACCAAAATACAGGGCCAACGGTAATAATGATCATAGTGAAGCCCAAAACAATAGATGTTGATGTTGCCATTGTCACCCACATGGGAGCCACAATAGGAGAGGATGGGCCCCGCCCATAGATTCGAATGACTGTATAGAAGAAGGCATCATTCGATATCGCAACTGAAAAGGAGACATTTTTTGGATCACAACATGCGATCAGAAGAAATCTTGGTAAGTCACCCATCATTGAAATGCCTCCCACTTTTTATTCTACACTAGAGGCAGGACCATCGCGGTAGCATGGTACCTTGCAGCACTTTTTTGATATTTTTTTATTTCTAGAAAGAATCCCAAACACTTTGGTTGAGATTGAAAATTTGTTGTGCCACCCGGGTAAGGAGTTCGCGGTGAACTCTTTAGATAAGAAAAAGGCAGGTAAGGAGATGCGTATGAATATCTAGATTGGGGACTATGAATTTCACTCGGTCATCCTGGATATAGGATCTCATGTAAATTTCCTAACAAAGTAGACATGGGAAAACATGGGGTAAGCGACATTGGGATGGTCCCTGGTGCAGCTGCTATTAGCCAATTAGGTGAAGGTGCAACCAATTGGATGAGTATCTAACCTAGTCGTAGATGTTGAAGGTATGAAAACTCATGCTTATTTCGACGTAATTGAAGTTGTTAATGGTGAAGGCTCCTACCCCACACTGCTGGGGGTTGGGTGGGCCAATGATATCTTGGCAGACATTAACTTCAAAAAGAAGATGATGATTTTCAAGAACCAAGATATTCAAATCATCACGCTTATGGATCCTGATGAAGGTCGATAATACATCGAACTAGTAAAATATGAATTTGTCAGGGGGTGGGATCATGACTACAATATCTTTGAAGATTATGTTCACCCCATGACCGACAGAGAACTCGGTTGGTGTAGCGCTAGTTCTATGTCTTCTTATTTTAAGGATGCGCTATAAAATTGGCAAAGTCAAATGCATGAGGTGTCCTTTAGGAAGTGAGGATTAATCATGCAGTCATTGCGCCATGTTACAACTGAGATTATAGAATTACCAATTTATGAAGGGCTTCCTAAAATTTATGCATTCTTAATGGAATTTGAAGAAAAGGTCTTGGAACCATAACGATTGTTGGCACTGGAGGAAGCACTGAAGGCTACTCCAGCACACTGTTGGGAACTCACAAAAAGACAATTACTAGATGGGCCCAGTGTCAACGCTTAATGACAGTTCGCTTCAGCAATGCAGAGGCGGACCATGCTGAGAGGTATGATGGATGGAATGAACCTAGAGGGTGTTTGATGGAATGCCAAACATTGTGGGAATCATGGCCAAAAGATGAATGGGTCCATGCCTTTATTCACAACTTGGATGAAATGCCAAGATCATGGTATGTATCAGCAAAGTTGTGAAGGGACATAACCACTTGAGAGGAGTTGGCGGTTTGCTTTGCACAGAACTTTCTCTTTACAAACACTAACCTTGATGTTAACAATGCACTTTGGATTATTCAGAATGTGGTTCTAAAAGTTGTACCAGTCGCATACTCTGTGGACCCACATGCGTAGTACCACATACAATTGATAATGGAATGCTATAACATATATGTAGAACCTGAAGATGATGATGAGATATGGAATATCAATATCTTAGAGACAGAAGGAAGTAGGGATGTTACAACACCAAATGTACCAACTGATCCCATGAGTCAGTCATTGAAGATTAGAAAGTTTAACATTGGGAGAAAACAGAACCCAAAATTTGCAAGGATTTGTGGACTATTGGGATGAGGAGACCATGGCAAGAATCATAGACCTGCTACATGAATTTCAATATCTCTTTCTAACAAAGTTTTTAGAAATGAAGGAGATACTGGGTGATCTAGGAGAGATGAAGCTCCCACTAAAACCAGGTGTGAAACTAGTATGATAGAGACCATATCGCCTAAATCCATGATACAAAGAAATAGTCAAGGCTGAACTTAACCGGATGTTGGATGCTGGAATCATTGAGCCGATAGAAGAATCATAATGGATCAGCCCCATGGTGGTTCAAGGCAAGAAAACATGCAGTAAAGAAATGTACTCTTTTACAGATGGATTTTCTAGTTATCACCAGCTTAGAATCGCCAAGGAGGATCGACACAAAACTACCTTTTTCATTGAGTGGGGATGTTTCCAATACATAGTGATGCCTTTTGGGTTGAAGATTGTGCCTGAAATAGTTAAGACTCCATTTTAACAGTTGATTCGAGGGCTTGACAGAGGTTCGATAAGGGTCCTAGCCCCTTGAATTTCATGTGACCATTCTTCAACAAGAAAATCAGTAGGTGTATTATAACATTGGGCATGATCCGTATTCAAGGGTTGTGATTGATTGGAGCTGGATCAACGATTCTGAACCATTTCACACAAGCAAACATGCACGATCAAAACTTCTGTCCTGGATTGCAAAACATGTTAAATACCAACGGGTTTCGATGGTTGAGATGAATTCCGGGGCAGATCTACGACCTACAACGATTTCATGATCCATACTTGTACAGATAAAACCACAATCTCAAATTGCGAAAAGGCATAGGGGTCACAAAGATCAATGGCCGCGGTGAAGAGGGAGATAGATTTACGGCTACGGTTCATTTCGCAAGGTGAACTAGCATGGATGAATATCTAATTTATCCATTGCGAAAAATGGTGGGGCCCACTCTGATCGACGACTACATGAAGGGTCGATCTCGATCGACGGTGAAGAACGTGTCGTAGACTAGAACTGTCTACGGTGTTCAAAAAAGAAAGGTTGGCGGTAGGATGAACAAAACGTGGATGGCAGATAAAAAAGATTCCTCTGATCGAATGGCCAAGAAATACTCTCGAGGTGCAGATCTCCTATCCTATGTGGAAATGACAGCAGAGGAGGATTGTTAGGAACCCATGTCAATCCTTCTCTTTACCGTGTTAGTATATTGTTGTTGGACGCATATGCTTTCTAAGTCGTCCCATAGTAATTGTTGATCCATATTTTGTGTTATTGTTGTTGGGCGCATATGATTTGTAAGCCGCATGTAGTATTTGTTGATCCATAGTTTATATTGGCCCATGGTTTTGACCCATAGTATTGGCGCCTATTTTTAGTATATAAGTGTGTGTTGAGGCCAAGGAAGGCACCGTGAAGTTATTTTGTATTGAGCTTGCTCAAAGGAGGTTTCCCCCTCAAAGTGGCCTGCGATTAATATAAAAGTGATTTTGAGTTCTACTGCTATATCGTGTATTTTGATTAATTATTTGCTGCAGGGTCCTCACATCTGGTATCAGAGCACTTTCTTGGGCTCGTTGGGTGAAATTTCTGCCCAAATTTTTTTTCGCTTCTGTTGCAGGTTCGGATCTGGGAATAATCCCTATCTGCTTAACTGTGGGAAGTACTTGGGCATAATCCCTAAAACTCATTGTGAGGAGTACCACAGGAACCCTGAAGTAGCTGGCCCATTGAGAGGACCTGCCAGCGAAAAGGGCAACGACCCCTACCTGATTGATTATTTCCCACCCGTGAGGTAAACCAAGAGCTGTCGTTTGTGGCCAAGCGGTTATCAGTTTTACCTGAGCCATGGAGTGAGGGGTACTGCCCCAGTACACAAGCTGTTAGACAGCATTGGTGGCCGAGTGAATCCCTTGAACCGATAGGAAGACCCACATACCTGGGGTCCATATCTATTTTCAGTTGCACAATCGCAGATTTCCTCTGTCAAGAACTGTTGCCAGTCAGTTCCGCACCGTTACAGATCCATTTGTTGCTGATCACTTCCGCGCCATTGTATATTCCACTATTTTCGATCACTTTCGCGCCGTTGCAGATCCCTTCCTGAAAAAGAAAAAAAAAGAAAAACCCCTGAAAAAAAAATCACTGACACCTCTTTTTCGGCCATATCTCCTTGGTTTCAACTCTATTTTCCCTAAAACTTCACTGACACCTCTATAATTTCATTTTGCATATTTCATTCCTGAAGACCCTATCCCAAATTCCACTTCCCAAGACCCGAAATCCCACATTTGTCTATTTTTAGGGTTTTCCATAACTCCTTCCATTTTCACCCAAACGCCTTCAAATTTTTCCACCGTATTCCTTTCCTCATTCTGCTTCTTTGTCCCTCTCTACCAAATTTTCTCATTCTTTCACCCTGCTCCTAAAATCCCCATTTTTTGCTTCCTTGTCCTTTCGACAGTGTCCAAAAATTACTCAAACCCACATTACCCTTCCGATTTTTTCCCAAATCCATATTTTCCTCTATTGAAACAGTTTCTATTTTTTTTTTCTACCCACTCCCCCTCGAAAAAGAAAAAAAGAAAAACAAAACAAAACAAAACATGGTTATGGTTGTCACCCGCACAGGAGCAAAAACCATGGAGGAAGCACTTGCAGCCATCCAAGCCAAACTCCAGGAACTGGATGAAAATTTTCTCGGTCTCCATCTTGAGCATTCAGCTATGAACACCAGATGACAGTCCGAGTCTTCATCAGCCAATGGGTTCTCTTCTTCCAGCAATTTTCGCAGTCCAAAGCTAGATTTTCCTTGCTTCAATGGTACTGATCTGATTGGATGGATCTATCGGGCATAACAGTATTTCAGTCTTCATAATACTTTTGATGTCAACAAAGTTCCACTTGCCTCCTTTCATTTGGAACAGGAAGCTCTTCAATGGTATCGTTGGTACATCAAGGCTCATGAAGAGCCAAAATGGCCTGATTTTTGCCAGCTGCTTTTCCAACGATTTGGTCCTAGTGCTTTTGATGACTTCACAGGAGCTCTCACTAAACTTCGCCAAATTAGCACTGTGAAAGAGTATCAAACTGAATTTGAGAAACTAGCTAATCACACTGAAGGATTACCTAATGACTTCTACCCGAGTTGTTTTATCAGTGGTATAAAGGATGCAATTCGCTCTGAGGTCAAAATGTTCAGTCCCAACACAATGATGGAAGCCCTGGGGTTGGCTAAGTTGGCAGAAGACAAGCTGGTAGCCCAACAGCGCTCCAAATCCTCTTTTGTTCCCTTCTGAAATATGGGTTCTCAATGACCTCCCATTCCGCCAACTCCTCGCTCACCTCCAATCAAGCATTTGTCTAAAGCAGAGATACAGGCACGCAGAGAAAAAGGGCTTTGTTATAATTATGATGAGAAATTCAATCAAGGACATCAATGTGTTCAACAAAATCTCTATCTCTTAGATGTGGATTCTCCACCTTCCTCTGAAATTGGTGAAGAAGCTCCCGATACAATGGATGCTCCGGTTGACATTCAGGAGCCGCCTACTGACCCTCCATCTCAGGACGACCAGCCCGAGATATCCCTCCATGCTTTAGCTCGAGTCACGGCCCCACAAATAATGTGAGTACGCGGTTACTTCAAGAATCTTCCTCTTACAATACTCATTGATTCTGGCAGCACTCATAATTTTATTGACCCTCGGATCGCCAAACAAGCTGATTGTTTTATCCATCCTTGCTCCAACTTTGAAGTCATGGTTGCCAATGGGGGCACCTTACCTTGCAAAGGGAAGTGTCGTAATGTGCATATCTCTATGGGAGATTATAACCTCCGCTCTGACATGTTTTCCTTGACCTTAGGCGGATGTGATGTGGTTTTCGGCGCTCAATGGCTACGCACACTTGGCCACATATTATGGGATTTTGCTGAACTTTGGATGCAGTTCTCCCCCGATGGACACAAACACACATTGAAAGGATTACAACCAAGGTCTCTCAGCATCATCAGTTCACATCGCATGGAAAAACTCCTTAAGAAGAGTTCCCATGGTGTCATCACTCAGCTCCATTCCATTCAAATGCAACCATCAGCTGCCCCCACTACTCCTTTGGATCTCCAACAAATTCTGGATCGATATACAAGTTTTTTTGCTAAACTAGTGGGACTTCCACCTTCACGACTAGAGGACCATCGTATTCAGCTTCTTCTTGGAAGCATTCCTCCCAACATCAGGCCCTATCGCTACCCATTTCACCAAAAAACAGAGATTGAACTCCTCGTTAGGGACTTACTGAAGCAAGGTATTATTCGCCCAAGCACAAGTTCCTTTTCTTCACTAGTTCTTCTTGTCCGCAAAAAATATGGGTCATGGCGCCTCTGCATTGACTTCCAAGCACTTAATCACCTCACCATCAAGGATAAGTTTCCAATTCCTGTTGTTGATGAGCTTCTTGATGAGCTTCATGGTGCTCAATTTTTCTCCAAGTTGGATCTTTGCTCTGGGTATCATCAAATTCGGGTTCATGAGGATGATATCCCTAAAACAGCTTTCCACACACATGATGGCCACTATGATTTTTTGGTCATGCCCTTTGGTCTCACTAATGCTCCTTCCACATTCCAGGCCTTGATTAATAAAATATTCCGACCCTATTTGCGGAAATTCCTTCTGGTATTTTTTGATGATATCCTCATCTACAGTAAAACATGGGCTGAACATCTCCAGCATCTGGCTCTTGTAATGCAACTTTTCTCTGATCGTCATCTCCATGCCAAAAAGTCTAAATGTGTTTTTGTCCAAAAGGAATTTGAGTATCTCGGGCACATTATCTCAGCACAAGGGGTTCATGTGGATCCTGCCAAAATCGCTGCCATGAACAATTGGCCTCCTCCTAAGACACTCAAGAGCCTTCATGGTTTTTTGGTTTTGACTAGCT
>LPNX011106473.1:0-74955 GCA_001517045.1 Pseudotsuga menziesii | reverse complement strand
CTGGTGCTTCCCCAGAACACAGCTCTTCAACAAGCTATCTTCTATGAACTCCATGCTTCTCTGTCAGCTGGGCACTCTGGTTTTCTCAAAACGTATGAAGGGGCACAGCGCAACTTCTTTTGGTAGGGCATGAAAAGGACAATTCAACATATGGTGGCTGAATGTGATACCTGCTAGCGCAATAAGGGTGAAACAACACCCCTTCTGGGATTTCTCGAACCCTTGCCCATACCTACCCGGATATGGACAGATATTTCTATGGATTTCATTGAAGGGCTCCCTAAATATGGAGGGAAGACTGTGATTTTGGTTGTGGTTGATCACCTCTCCAAATATAGTCATTTTTGTGCTCTCAGCCATCCCTATACAGCCTCCTCCATTGCTCAAATTTTCTTGGACCAAATCTTTCATCTTCATGGAATGCCTTCTTCCATTGTCTCGGATCGTGATGCAACTTTCACCAGTCATTTTTGGACAGAACTCTTTCACCACACTGGCACCAAAATGAAGATGAGTTCAGGTTATCACCCACAAATGGATGGTCAGACTGAAACTATCAATAAATGCTTGGAAACTTATCTTCGTTGCTTCTCCTCTGAGCAACAACATCAGTGGGCAAAGTGGCTCCCTCTCGCTGAATGGTGGTACAATACCTCTTACCACACTGCCTCTAAAATGACTCCATATGAAGCAGTTTATGGTCAGGCACCGCCAGTTCTTCTTCATTACACCCCCAGCAATTCTCTAATTCTGGCAGTTGACGTGGTCCTTCGAAACCGCGATGAGGTTCTTCGCATTTTGCATGAAAATATTCACATGGCAAGAAATCTCATGAAGCAACAAGATGATTAGCACCGTTCTGAGTGCACTTTTGAAGCCGGTGATATGCTTATTCTTCACCTCCAGCATTACAAGCAATCCTCACTAAAACTCAAAGGGTGTCATAAGATCGCTCCAAAGTTCTATGGGCCATATAGGATTCTTCAAAAGATTGGGTCTATTGCTTATAAATTGGAACTTTTTCCTTCTTCCCGCATTCATCCAGTATTTCATGTCTCTTGTCTGAAGAAATTTCTTGGCACCAACATCAAAGGACAAACTATTTTACCAGAACTGGATAATGAAGGATCCATCTTTTTGGAGCCAGAGGCTGTCCTCAATAAGCACACTCGTCAGCTTCACTCTTGCTCTATCACAGAGGTCTTAATTCAATGGCACGGAATGTAGCCCGAGGATGCTACGTGGGAACCACTCCTTCAGATTCAGCGACAATTTCCACATCTAAAGCTTTGAGGACAAAGCTTTTTCTAAGGGGGAGGGGATGTTAGGAACCCATGTCAATCCTTCTCTTTACCATGTTAGTATATTGTTGTTGGACGCATATGCTTTCTAAGTCGTCCCATAGTAATTGTTGATCCATAGTTTGTGTTATTGTTGTTGGGAACATATGCTTTGTAAGCCGCCTGTAGTATTTGTTGATCCATAGTTTATATTGGCCCATGGTTTTGACCCATAGTATTGGCGCCTATTTTTAGTATATAAGTGTGTGTTGAGGCCAAGGAAGGAATCGTGAAGTTATTTTGTATTGAGCTTGCTCAAAGGAGGTTTCCCCCTCGAAGTGGCCTGCGATTAATATAAAAGTGATTTTGAGTTCTGATGCTATATCGTGTATTTTGATTAATTATTTGCTGCAGGGTCCTCAGAAGGATTTCATGTGTGTAACCTGCCTCATCGTAGATTGGTCAAT
The DNA here is from genome assembly GCA_001517045.1 of Pseudotsuga menziesii. Classification (NCBI taxonomy): domain Eukaryota; kingdom Viridiplantae; phylum Streptophyta; class Pinopsida; order Pinales; family Pinaceae; genus Pseudotsuga; species Pseudotsuga menziesii. The sequence continues at coordinate 73,208 of LPNX011106473.1, read as the reverse complement.
TCCTCCAATACCATTTGGGATATGCTTGAGGTGGAACCATCCCTTGGCAGAGTCATATCATGATAGGATAGGTGGCTTTTGCATGAGCTGGCCTACGAAAATGGGGAAAGTAGCCGACGAATCTACAGATCACACGAGGCCGAACCAACGCGATACGGGAGACCATTCAGCTTTGCACTTCTAAGGAACAAGGAATCATGGGAAATTCCTCTTCATGAAGTATGCAGCATGGATCTACTGTACCACATGGCATCCACAATGGCTCCCCGCAGTAGATAGTAAGGCGTCGCAGCTGATGACGCCTAATGACTACATCCCCAGCAAGTAAAGGATCACTCTGCTCACGTCTTTGTACATGTTGAGATCTGATACACTCAATGACATAATATACAAGAATTCTGACCAGCCTGTGTGAATATCAATCCCGAAGCCTTATAAATACTGCCTTCAGTTCAACAAAGGTGGACTAGCCTATCTCCAAAAGTTGAGTTCTACTTCTCCATGAAATTTACAGAGGCCCGATAGAGTTTGACGATGAAGATTTCGTTCGAAAATCTTGTCCATCTAGGGGTGTTGATGGTTGGTGAGAAGGTTCCATGCTCACTCGTTGCCTTGGTATTTGCATGCCAATGGTGACACCAGCCATCGGGGCCTACAAGTGATACCCACGCCTCCAACAACACGAGGCCTAGACACTTACATCCCATAAGTGTTTTCCTAGGAACCCCTGATACCGTCGCACCCACCAAAGCCTTCGCAGAAGGGGACAATCATTGATTATTCCCTGTGTAAACATTTGTTCAGATGGGAGCATCAGGGTCTCAAATCCCTTACCATTCTAATTGTGAAGTACACTTGACGAGGGTGATGGGGCTAGTGTAGGGGTTCTACACCTTGGTTCCTGTGGGAGTGCTCACCTCAATGGAGGTGAGGAGTATAAGAATAATAGACCAACCCACGGGTCCGTCTCAACCTAAAGCAATACGACCCTTCGTTCATAGCCCACGTATAACAGTGTCAACAGGAAAGGAAGGAGGTGGAAGATGTGGCTGGACCAGCGAGGGAGGCTAACCACTTTTCTAGCGTGTGACCATGTGGAAAGCTACATTTGAACACGGTGGAAGCACACATTTCAGGCATAGGGGGAGGCATCATCCTTATCATCTGTCATGGCAACCGAACACATAAAGATGTTATTCAAGCCGAATGTGACAGCTAGCACCACGATATTTATCGTGCATATTTGTAAAACATGGCAATAGTCCACTCTTTGCACTGTTTACACCAGATGGTGACTTGTAACAGTTTTTATTCGGTAGTCTTAGCATTAGGATTGTATAAAAAATCTCCCAATAGAGGGAGAAAGGAGTTAGTGAATTGGATTGGGAAACAATCCTGGGCTAAGGCTCCCATTTGTAAAGCTTGATACCTGTGTATGAATAAATTGCAGTGAGAGACTGTCATTCATAGTAGAGATTCCTGTGTTGTTTTTTTTCCCAATAAGTGCTTTCTTTTACATGTAAATGTGTTTCCTGTTTCCACTCCATTTTGTTTATTTCTTTTCACGTCTGCAACATAGGGTATAGTGGTGTGGAATTCATACTTGTTATGCTCCAACCGTTGTTTCAGGCATTCAACAATGGTTCTTATAAAGTCACATGGAATTCATCTCGCCAATGCTCCATGCGATGGACTGTCCCTCCTTGTCCTCTCAATCACCCACTAAAATCTCCTGATTGGGAAATCAGCAGGTATCTTTCCTCTGCTTGCAATTTTATGTCATTATTTCCACTTGTGATCGTTTCTTGTGTAGGTTTCTAATCCATTTTCCCATGGTCCCTGTCCCCCGATAATCCCACCATGCACCTTCCTCAACATACTTTTCCCCATTCAGTATCCTAACCCCTGATTTATGCTGATTGAAAATCCTTTCTGGAGTAGACTCTGGTGACACACAAGACTGAAAACCTTATGTGGAGCTACTCCGGTGATGAACGAGAGATCCCTCTCTAACTACGTAGGGACAAAGGCACAGCCTAAAGTGGTTCTGATGTTTCCCGGGAGTGGCCTCCCCTCGCTCGACCTTGGGGGCCCAAAATCCCGGTGCTAACAAACTAGCACCGTTCCCGAGGATGAACTGGAAGATCCTCCCTGGGAAGAATGACAAAGATTTAGATCTGACTATTGATGGTGAATAATCAGTCAGACACCAAGAATGTTGAGACCCTTTTCACCTTACGACTCCACTCTTGAAGGATTCAAACTTTAGCAACTCCGCTGGTGATGTGATCCATAAAATCTAATGACTGAGGAAAGCTGGCTGATCCCGCCTGGAAAATGAACCCCTCATAAAGCTCAGAAATGCACGGCAGAAGGTCCAAGCACTCGAGTCTGATTTTCTTCCAGGACGCCTTATCCTATCTTGTAAGTTTTCTCTTATCTTTTCTGAGATTTATCAAAACAGTCATCTATGGCCCAGCTCATCCTAAGCAAAGCCATGAATATGTTCCTGTCTATCCTTCTTTACGAACCGAAAGCATTGCATCATCTTGCACATCTTATTTCGGCCTAGATCTTTGTTCGGGATTGTTCAATGTCAAAGGACACCCCTGTGAAATTCATGAAACCTTGGACGATAGTCTAGTTATCGTACCAAACCTTGTCTCCCCCATTTCTCCAAGCCGATATAAACCACTGCAATTACCTCCTATCCTCCATGATTTTCCCATGAAATATTACAAGTACCTCCCCAAGTTCGATGGAGAATCTGAAAACTTGACTGGTGAGAAACATATACAAGCCTTTGAAAATTTCTCTTATCTGTTCGAGATAGAACATGATGATGTCTACATGCGGGCGTTCACTCTATCCTTGTAAGGAGATGCCAAATTTTGGTTTAAACATTTGCATCCTAAGTCCATCAACACTTGGGAAGAGCTTTCTTACATATTCTTGAGGTTTTGGGGTAGGAGCCGGCCACTGGAGAAAATACTTTCAGAGTTTTATTCTTTGGGGAGACATGAAGGCGAGGCCATATCCATTTTTAATAGAAGATTCGCAAGCTTTTATTATGACATGCCTAAGGAAGTTTGACCTCTTGAGAATGGTGCTAAGATCTATTATGCAGTCGCATTTCCTCCTAACCTGTCCTTGCTTCTTTTTGAGAGAAAATCAACCACCCTACAGCAGATGTTCCCTGATTGTTTGGAGGTTGAGGAAAACCTTAAGATGTCCAAGAAATTGCCAGATTCAGACAGTGGTGGTGAAATAAAAGGTACATACAAATTGGTTGGACCCTATGAGCAGAAGAAGGAAACCTATGGCCTGTCAAAGATCTCCCATGATATGCAGAAAGATGACTGGCCTGAGGCTGAAATAAATGGTCCTGCGGGATTATTCTCTGAAGAAGGAGACCTGCCCCGCTCTTGGTCAAATAGGGACGATTTTAAAAAGGAGTTTGGTGCACCTGTATATGATGAATATGAAGAAGAGTTCTTGCAGAATATACCTGACGAGCCAGCTGTTGAAGCGATGCCTTCTAATGAAATAAATCAAAGCACAATGCAAAATCAAGAGGTCCGAGCGAGAAAATATTATGATAGCATTGGAGGTGATAGCTTACCCTTGTGCTATGCCTCTTTTGAGTTAATACGGAATATTATTAGGGCCTCCAAGAAAAGGAAAAAGGAAATGGATGTGGTGCAAGATGAGAACCTATACAAAATTGAAGACGGATGCAGCAGCTTACAGATAAATGCTTTTTCTAATACTCCACCTTTAGAAATGCCTCCTCACATGGAAGGATTATTCCTACTCGGTTCCATTAGAGAATCTAAGGAGCTCCATCTCGAAGCACATCAAGCCCTTGCTATAGAAATTTCAGGTGAAGAGGTGGATATTCCATCAGAGAAAGATTCTATGGGTCCACGTCTGCAATCTCCCAAGTGTCAACCTAACAATTCTCTAGAAGCAGGAAGCTCTGGGCAGCTTTCCCATGATAGTATGAGCTGGAGGTTGCCATGATTTCTATGATCCCGTGGCCCAATACATAGAGGGTCTGGGTCAAGGGAATGATTGGTCTCATCTCTGCCTTAAATATCAGTTTGTTTATCATTCCCTTCTCCCATTATCTATTTCAATTTGGTCCATCAGGCACCATACACGAACAAGAATATTAGGCAAGTTGCTTGATTGGCTTCACTAGAAGTCTGATTTCACTTAGTTGGACTTGTGTATAAATTTAGGTAGAGTAGGTAGGATAAAATAAGGTCATATATTATCGAGCATTTCCTTCATTACTGTTTTCAGTTTGTTTCCATTTTCAGTTACCAGCACAAGTTTACAGTCACCAACATGATTTGCGAGAGTGGCACGAATTCCCTGAAGCAGTAACATGAAGTAGAATGCAGATGTCCAAGAAAAGATGAAGGCATCCCAATGTTTTCAGCACTTGGTCTATAGGGGTTCTTTGCTACCTCACTGGGAGGATAGCATCCCTCGTGGAGCAAGTTGTTAACACTTTGTTTTAATATTTGATTCAAGGGATTGACAAAGGTTTGGTAAGGGTCCCATCCCCTCGAATCTCATGTGACCATCCTTCAACAAGGAAAGCGGCAGGTGTATTATAGCATTGGGCATGATCCATATTCAAGGGTTGTGATTGATCAGAGGTGGATCAACGGTTCTGAACCATTTCGTGCGAGCAAACATGCATGATCAAAACTTCTATCCCGGATTGTGAAACGTGTTAAATACCGACAACTTTCGACAGTTGAGATGAAGTATAGGGCATATCTACGGCCTAAAGTGATTTCACGATCCATACTTGTACGGATAAAACCACAATCTCAAATTGTGAAAAGGCATAGGGGTCACAAAGATAAATGGTCGCGATGAAGAAGGAGTTAGATCTACGGCTCTGGTTCATTTCGCAAGGCAAACTAGCATGGACCAATATCTGAGTTCTCCATTGCAAAAAATGGTGGGGCCTAGTGTGATCGACAGCTGCATGAAGGGTCGATGTCGATCGATGGTGAAGAACATGTCGCAGACCAGAACTGTCTGCGGTGTTCAGAAAAGAAAGGTTGGAAGGAGGATGAATGGAACATGGATGGCGGATATAGAATATTCCTTTGATTGGACATCCAAGAAAGACTCCCAAGGTGCAGATCTCCCATCCTATATGGAAATGACAGTGGAGGAGGCATTCACATGGGTAATTTGCCTCATCGTAGATTGGTCAATTCCTTCGATGCCATTTGGGATATGCTTGAGGTGGAATCGTCCCTTGGCAGAGTCATATCATGAAAGGATAGGTATCTTTTGCATGATATGGCCTACGAAAATGGGGAAAGTAGTTGGTGAATTTGTAGATCACACGAAGCCGAACCAATGCGACGCAGGAGACCATTCCATTTCCCACTTCTAAGGAACAAGGAATCATGGGAATGTCCTCTTCATGAAGTATGCAGCATGGATCTACTGTACCAGGTTGCATCCACAATAGCTCCCCGCAATAGATAGTAAGGTGTCGTGGCCGATGAGGCCTAATGACTAGATCCCCAGCAAGTAAAGGATCGCTCTACTCACGTCTTTGCACATGTTGAGATTGGATACACTTGATGACATAATATACAATAATGCTGACCATCCTATGCTAATATCAATCCTGAAGCCCTATAAATACTGCCTTTAGTTCAACAAAGGTGGACTAGCCTATCTCCAAAAGCTGAGTTCTACTTCTCCATGAAATTTGTAGAGGCCTGATAGAGTTTGACGATGAAGATTTGGTTGTAAAATCTTGTTTGTCTAGGGTTGTTGATGGTTGGTGAGCAGGTTCCATGTTGACTCGTCGCCTTGGTATTTGCATGCCAATGGTGACACCAGCCATTGGGGCCTAGATGTGATACCCGTGCCTCCAACGACACGAGGCCTAGACACTTACATCCCATAAGTGTTTTTCTAGGAACCCCTAATACCGTCGCACCCACCAAATCCTTCACAGAATGGGACAGTCATTGATTGTTCCTTGTGTAAACATTTGTTCGGATGGGAGCATCAGGGGCTCAAATCCCTCATCACTCTAATTGTGAAGTACACTTGACGAGGGTGATAGGGTTGGTGTAGGGGTTCTACACCTTCATACCTATTGGAGCGCTCACCTCAATGGAGGTGAGGAGTATAAGAATAATAGACCAACATACGGGTCCGTCTCAACCAGAAGTAATACGACCTTTCTTCCAGAGCCCATGTATAACAGTGTCAACCAACAAGGAAGGAGGTGGCAGATGTGACTGGACCAGCGAGGGAGGCTAACCACTTTGCCAGTGTGTGACCATGCGGAAAGCTACATTTGAACACGGTGGAAGCACACATTTCAAGCATAGAGGGAGGTATCATCCTTATCATCCGTCATGGCAGCCAAACACGTCAAGTTGTTATTCAAGATGAATGCAACAGCCAGCGCCACGATATTTATCATGCATATTTGTAAAATGTGGCGATAGTCCACTCTTTGCACTGTTTATGCCGGATGGTGACTTGTAACAGTTTTTATTCGGTAGTCTTATCATTAGGATTGTATAAAAATGATCTCGATAGAGGGAGAAAGGATTTAGTGAATTAGATTGCGAAACAATCCTAGGGTGAGGCTCCCATTTGTAAAACTTGATACCTGTGTATGAATAAATTGCAGTGAGAGATTGTCATTCATAGTAGAGATTCCTGTGTTGTTTTTTTTCCCAATAAGTTCTTTCTTTTACGTGTAAATGTGTTTCCTGTTTCGACTCCATTTTGTTTATTGCTTTTCATGTTTGCAACATAGGGTATAGTGCTGCAAAATTCATACTTGCTATGCTCTGACTGTTGTTTTAGGCATTAAACAATGGGTCTTCTGAAGTCACATGGAGTTCATCTCGTCAATGCTCCATGCGATGGACTGTCCCTCCTTGTCCTTTCAATTGCTCGCTAAAATCACCTGATTGGGAAATCAGCAACTATCTTGCCTCTGCTTGCAATTTTACGTCATTCTTTCCACTTGTGATCGTTTCTTGCATAGGTTTTGACTCCATTTTCCCATGGTCCCTATCCCCCAATAATCCCACCATGCACCTTCCTCAACATACTTTTCCCCATTCAGGATCCTAGCCCCCTGATTTATGCTGATTGAAAATCCTTTGCAGAGTAGTATCTGGTGACACACAAGACTGACAACCTTATGTGGATCTACTCCGGTGATGAACAAGAGATCTCTCTTTGACTATGCAGGGCTGGAGGCGCAGCCTAAAGTGGTTCTGCTATTTCCCGAGAGCGGCCTCCCCTTGCGCGACCTTGGGGACCCAAAATCCCAATGATAACAACAATATTTTCCTGATTTTTAATCACAACATTTAAATATTTCATTTAAAAGTTCCTACAGGTGTATATGGATGATTGGATAGTGTATGGCCTAATCAAGGATCATTTGGAAAACCTTCGAATAATGCTGGAGAGGTGTCGACATCATCAAATTGCACTAAAATCCAAGAAGTTAATATTCTACACACCATTTGGGATCCTGTTGGGTCACATTGTGTGCAAGCAAATATTATTGGTTGATACAACAAATATAGCACTCATTTTGAGCTTGCCACCACCGACCAATGTAAAGATGCTTAGGGAAACGCTGGGGCACACTGGATACTATCTCAAATTTATTAAAGGATATTATGCAATCACTGTCCTAATGGAGAAACTACTAAAGAAGTATGTTGTCTTTATATGGAGTCTGGAATGTCAAGGTAGCTTCGACACACTGAAGGACAAGATGTCTTCAACACCAATACTCAGTATTCCTAGATTTGAACAAAGACTTCCACGTGCATGTTGATGCATATTCTGTTGCACTAGGAGTAGTGCTCGCATAGCCAGGAGAAACAAATTTGGATCACCCAATTGCTTTCTCTAGTCGAAAGTTGTCCTTCACTCAGAGGAATTACATGACCACAGAGCACGAAGGTTTGGCAATGGTCTATGCACTGCAAAAATTCAGGTATTACCTTTTAGGTGGCCACTTTAAGATGTTTATTGACCACTTTGCTTTGAAGTACTTGGTCAATAAGCCTGTGTTGTGGGGGAAGATATGTCATTGATTACTTCTCTTTGAGGAGTTTTACGTTGAAATAATTGTAAAGTTGGGCTGCTTGAATGCTGGGCTCGATTTTTTATCCAAAATTGAAACAGGCGAAGAGCCTACTAATATTGAAGATGGATTTCCTGATGCACACTTATTTCAAGTTGACATGGAAGACGACCATTATGCCCCAATAATCCAGTTCTTGGCGATAGGAATCACACCAGAAGAACATTTCACAATTCAAAAGAAGATGTTGGTGGTTAAAGCTTCTAATTATTAGTTTATTGTCGGACACTTGTATAAGTTGGGACCAGATGAAATCTTGCATAGATGTGTCCTACCACATGAACAAGGGAATATCTTAGAGGAAGTACATGTAGGAGTCACTGGGGGGCACTATGGGGGTCATGAAACAACAAGGAAGGTGCTTCATGTAGGTCTTTGGTGGGCTACCATCCACAATGATGTGGTGGATTATGCGCGGAGCTGTGACGTATGTCAATGCACTGGGAATCCATTGCGGTGAGATAAGAGATCAATAATACCATAGGCAACTTTGAAACCTTTTGATAAATGGGTTGTGGATTTTGGGGGTCCAATAAACCTACTCAGAGAAAGAACTGGTGCGTGGTACATAATCACAGCAACAGACTACTTGACAAGATGGGTGGAGGATACCCTAGTTGTGGACTGCAATGCTGTGATAGTAGCAAGATTTATATTTGATAACATTGTGACGCTATTTGGATGTCCAAGAATATTGATGAGTGACCAAGGTAGCCATTTTATCTATCACACAGTAAGAGCACTAATGGAGGAACTGTAGATACATCACACAAAAAGTACACCATATCATCCACAGAAAAATGGGATTGTAGAAGCATTCAACAAAATCTTGGAGCATGCGCTTACAAAGGTATGTAATGCTAACCAAGATGAATGGGATTTGAAGATTCCAGTTGTGTTGTGGGTGTATAGCACCACTTGCAAGAGATTGGTAGGGCAAACACCATTCAAATTGGTATACGGGAAAGTGGAAATCATGCCAATTGAATACATCGTTCCTAATCTGCAAATTGCAGAAGCGACAGGCTTGGATGATGAAGCCATGCTAGAAGAGTGCAAAACACAATTGATACAGCTTGAAGAAGACTACTTTATCATAGGATTCCATCAGTGCGTTGAGAAGGATCGATAGAATGTGTGGCATGATCGCCATATCAAAAACAAATAGTTTCAGCACAAAGATTTAGTGTTTCTCTATGACAGAAAGTTCTTGAAGCATCTAGGTAAGACAGATGCACTCATTACGACCCTATCTTGTTAATTATATTACCTCTGGGGGTGCAGTTCAATTTTAGCAATTAGACAAGGTTGTTCTGCCAAAGCTTGTGAATGACAGCTACTTGAAGCCCTATCAGATGGAGAAAGAACCACGCNGCACAATGAATATATATATATATATATATATATATATATATATATAGGGTAGACAGAAAGAGGAAGGGTGTGCCAGAAGGATGGGACTACGCAAGAATAGGATTCATTAGCACAATTAGAAGGATCTGTCGCAATAGCTGTAGGGTTGGAACATATTCAAAATCAGTACTATATAAAGAGTAGTTAATATAATTAACTAGATGACACCGTGCACTGCTTGATTTGCTGTGCAAAGAGGGGAAGGATAGATAGAAAGAAGACGCGATTGCGCCAAGAAAGCGGAGCTATGCCAAAAGAATAGTAGATGCATGGAAGAGAGGGGTTGCATTGAGAGAATAGTAGATGCATGGAAGAGAGTGACTATGCCTGAGAAAGTGGTTGTGCACAAGGAAATGGTTACACCAGTGGAAGTGACTGCACAAAAAGGAGAGACTGAACAAGCGGAAGAATCAGTAGCATCATTTAGATGACGGATCCCACCAACCAGAAGACAGTGACTAGACGTCACATCAGTACTCAATAACGATCGTTAAGATAGGTGAATGATGGAACTTTTTGGGGTAACATATAATGATAGCATATCCAAGTGGGATGTTAGGAGAATCAACATCATAATCAGTTCATTAATGCAGGATTTAGTCATAATGATGAACATAATATGACAATCATGATATCCGAAGTGAGGCTGGTGTCATAATAATATGTCTAGTCGCTAAGAGGAGACCATGCGGTGAAGTTACACTGTCTAAAATTGTAAGAGGTAGAAAGCTCTTCGGCGTAAGGCAGTGGAAACCAGAGCTAAGATGCGGTGCATCCTGGACGCATGGGATATTTTAAGTGAGAATGCTTCATCCGTGGAAATTGAAGAATAAGTTGCAAGTATGCAGGCTAGCATGTCCAAGACAGAATTCCCTGGAAATTTCATCCTTGGCTATATTTCTCTTATTTAGTTTGAGGCCCAAACCGAGAAACTCACAAGGAATCCAAAAGGGGCCAGGATTATTGCCCCACTTGACTAAGTCTGTAAGAATATGGAACGAGATCGACTTTAAGTGGCCCAAGATGAGCCTGAACACAAGGAATAACAAGGTTGTGGACACTATAATGGATTCCAAGGTGGCATGAAAGCTCAAAATTTGCAGCTTCGGATAGTTTTCATGCAGCAGGGAGCCACCCAAACAGTGATAGTGAGCTCGAAGAAGTCCAACGACCAGTGTTTGTGGTCGGAGGTGCAAAAATATTCTGTGAGGTACAAGATTGCAGCGATGTGCCGCATTAAATAGAGATTGACCAGAGAGGATGCAGTTGCAGCAAATTGCCCATTTCAACAGATTCCTGGCAAACGACACACCGTTGTCTGGGAGCAGTTTCTACAATCCAAGCTTGCTCAGTACACAAACTTCATCTGACATGGCTCGAGGAAGAGCCAGAAGACTATGTTGGGGGCCTATTGGCAAGGGGTTGGGGTAAGTTTTGCAAAATCTATGATGTTGCGCAAGCCCAGAAGACACCACACAAGACAAAGATAGCGCAATAGGCACAAGATAGACTACTTTTGATTATTTTGTGTCACTTTTTGTACTTGTTGACCATTTTTTGTGGATATTGGTCATTAGTCAATTAAATCAGTAAGGAGTTAGTTATAATTGGACCATGAATGTAAAGACGCAAGCCTATATATAGAAGGAATAATTGTGAATGAATATACCATTGGATATCAAGAGATAGACATAGATAGAGAGAACAAGTTGTTATCTGTCTGAGATGAATTGTTATCTATTTTGTTCTATGGTTTAGTGCACAGAATTAATATTATAAGACAAATGTTGATCTAAATCTTTGTTATCTTCTTTTGTATTTTTCTATCTTTCTGTTCCTTCAAACCTGATGATGAATGCTAAGTGAAACTGAATTATGGATCTATGATGCAATGTTTTACACTTTATGAATACTATCATGTTTTTCGATCTAGATCTGTTATAATTATGAATGAATGATTCGAAACAATGAATGGTTCTATTACAAAGGTTGATATGATCTGGTTGTTAATCTGATAAACCATCAATTCCCTAACCCTCTTCTATACTACAGAAACATGGTTCCATCAGCCCTCCCTCGAACATCTCAAGTGATGCCTCATCCGCTCTGTGTGTGTTGCTAGACAGGGTAAAACCTGTTTGGGCCAATGCTCAAGGAGATCACGGAGAGTCAAGTGTCGATAGAGTGGGACCCCTGTTCACTGGGTTTTGTTGGTCGAGGGATGATCCAACAATGTAATCTTCTAATATCAGCTTGATCACCTTGTAATCAATAAAAAAAACCCAATAATTGTAATATCTAAAATAGGGGGTCTTATCACAAGCTATCCTATCATGTTCATAGACATGTTTAGTGAATGACATTACCATCATTTGGTTCCCAAGCTAGGGTAATGGCTTGCAGTTTTCATGTGTAAATTATTTTCCTTATGATTTAAGATACAACTTGTTGTATTCAAGGACATGGGGTCTTATCACAAGGTAGCCTGACCATGTTCATGGACCTTACATGGATTCAAATTACTAATAGGTGGTTACCAGGCCATGGTAATTTCTTTTGGTATAAAAACCAAAAGACAAGGAATCTCTCAATAGAGCTAGCATGTTCAGTTTCTAGGTAAGACCTGTGTGTGGCATTTCTCCTTACTAGAAAAGTGGTCTTGTTACAACTAAGAAGTTATTTAAAAAATAAATAAAAAATTGTTGTATATATTCTTAATAAAACCCATATTCAAGGTGATTCATGGTTTGAATATCATGACATAGATTCAAGGCTTTCCCAAAAGCTTATCTAAAACTTCCCTCATCACTAACATCTTTTTGCAAGACTACCTCAGTGCTTCTGAGGCTTCTTCATTTGTTGACTATCGTCATTATTGGTTATGGAGTTGTAATATGTTAATTATATATATTTTTCTCTATTGGATATGGTTGTATTCCTATAGAGTTTATTGTTTGATTATGAACTCAATATATTCTCAAACTAACATATCTTCCTTGAAATTTTCTTATGTAAAATTATACAGAGATAACTGCTTCTCACAGTGAGTCGCCATTTGTTGTTGGCTGCAACAGATCCCATTTTGAGCCATCAAAATGGGAGCCCCATTAAAATTTTTAATTGGCTTCTAAATCCATCATCTTATTTTGGGAATCCTTAAACTTTAAGTATGATGTTTTGGACTCATTAAAATTTCCTCATAATCCTTGTTTTTTTTGTTTTGTGGATTTCGGTAGAACCATTTTCTTTTATAAGTATTATTTTTGCATTTCCTCTTTTCTCTTTCTTCTTTCCTCTAAGGAGGATCAAGGAAATCCTTTTTTTTGGAGGTGTTTTGGAAATTAATTTTCCAACTTCCACTTTCTGCTAAGGTGGATCGCCGGATTGTCATTTTTCTTTCAATAAAAATTTGTATTTCCGACTTCCGCTTTCCGCTATGTGGAATGCGGAAATCAAGGATCACTTATTTGCAATAAAACCTTTCTTTTTACTACATATTTTTTCTCGCTCAAGCCCAGGAATCCTCTGGTTTTCAAAGCTCCCTACCGGTAAGTTTTACCCTTAACAATCGTTTATTCTGTTATTTCTAGACTGTAGTAAGATTTTAGCCATGGTTTCTAAATTTTGAATAGAAATGGCATCTGCTACACCTAGAAACACAAGGTCAAAAACTGCTTTGCAAGAGTAGAAAATCAAAGACCCCAACGTCAAAGTATTCACGGATAGTAATGAGTGTGTATCTGAAACCCTATATCTAGACTTTTCTCGAATTTACTCCATTTTTTACAATGATGATTTCTTGACTGTTCCCCATGAACAACCTGCCTATGCAAGAATTCGGAGTTCACAGCTCCACTTCATTGCTTCAATACCTCCTTTTATGCTCTACACAGACCCCGTCAAGTGGGAATTGGATAATTCTAACCCTAATGATCGTATGTTTAATGACGATATCAGTAAATTTGTGGCCTCTTTCCACCCTGACACTTTTGCCAAGGCTTATGCACTTGGACTTCCCAAACAACTCTCGATCTCCAAATTTTCTTGATGAAGCATTTCTTGGTTTAATTATGATGAGGTAGTGAAATCTTGGATGGAAAAGCCAACTGACTTTTCTCCTCAACCAGGAAATTCTTATCTTTTTCCTGGTTCAAGGAACCATATTCATTTCTTGTAGCCATGTTATGTCGTTTGTACAGGTCAGCAAATTGTTCACTATTCAAAGCCAAATGGGTTCTGGAAGCCCATCACATTCTACTTACAGGTGAATCCTTTGATTGGGCACAGATTCTATCTTTGAATATTAAGGAAGAGACTCAAAAGCATTAGAAGACCGCAGCCAATAGGAAGCCACAATTTTTTGTCTCAGGGTATGTAATGGACATTTTATGCTCAACCTCTTCCTTTGCCTCCCTAGGTTGGAATTGGCAGAAGGAATCCCCGCCGGTACATATTTACTATTTTGATATGTGGGAGGATAATTGTGTCCCTCAAGTGTACAATATTTGCAACCTATTCCTTAAGTCTATGTATCATAAAATATTCAAGGATAACGCTCCAAAATTTTTTGAGAGAGCCAAAGCATTGATTACATTGCACGGTGATTGGTATGTTGGAGATTATCTCTCCTACATTAGAATTTGGGGCAGCAACACAATTCATATGTTTCCAAGGATAGTTCTAGATCGCATGGTATTACAAGAATTTTCCTTTCAAACGGTAAGTGATGGGGTTTTCCAAAAATTGGTAAGGCATAAAAGAAAGGCTTGGCCTAAATTCCCATTGATTCTAGATTCTCTTGTCCTACAGATTTCTACCCATGCAATTGTGTTGGCTAAAGAAATTTCAAATATGAACCTGGGGGAAGCCCCCAAAAGAATGCATGACCCTAAGACTTATCTGGCTAGTCTCTTTTCCCAGGAAAGGGATAAGTTTCAATATGCTCATGAATATCTACATGATAATTCCATTTATATATCAGGTATTGAATTTCAAGAACCATTGGGAAAAATCACTAACCCAGATGTGAAAGCTCATGTCTTTAAATATCAAAAGGACCTGAAGGAATCCACCCTCCACTTCAGGAAAGTAAATATGGACATAGAGAGAAACTTAAGACGAAAAATATAGAAAAGGAAGAACAATATCAAGCAACAAGCTCTTATGATTCCCTTGTTGCTCAATCAAAATACAAAGGTAAAGCTGTTATGGAAACCCCTCTAAGGACTCAACCTTCACAAATGATGGAAACTCTGCATAAAGGGGTAAAATTCAAGAAGAATCTAGTAAAGCTAAATTCTCAACTCCAAACATAAATAGAAGAGGCTCAACCTTAGACCAAGAAATAGAGAACTCATCTTGTTATCCAAGAGGTACTGGTTCAAGAATCACTAGATGCTCAAGAAGAGAAAATACCTCAAGAAGTAACTAGAGAAGAACAACTAGCACCAACACCTCTACTTTCTCTTCAAGAGCAAGTTCCTATACAGATCCCTCCAGTTCAATAGGTAGAACCTCCATGACAACTTGAAATAGAAATTGATGAGATTCATAGTGACCTGGAGGAATAAGCTAGTCCTTCCACATGCCCTGTGAATATTCTCACCTCTATGACATCTTCGATTCCTGGTACACAATTGTCTAAAAGTATTTTTTATTTTTTATTTCTTCAGACTTCTTTTTCTGAGTTAAACATAAAACCAATTCGTGAGGATACCACTAGATATCCATTGGTATTGGAAGAAGTGTCTGATATGACTCCCCCTTCCTCTCCACCTATTTCATTTATTTCCCATACATCCCACACTACCCGGACATCCTCACATATCCAATACTCTCAAGTAGAAATCCCCTCCATTCTACAATTATTTCTTCCCAAATTGATAACCCCTATCCTCACTTCTTCTTCATCCCTTGTATCTATTTTTCCCACTTCTCCCATGGTCATTTCACCCATCAGTGTGGAAATCCCGGTCTCCCAATCACAACCTGATCCCTTGGTCACCCCCCAATAGGAAATCCTTTCAGCTTCTGAAGGAATGGAATATTTCAGTGAGGATGATGTGGTCTCCTTCAGGAAATAATTTTGGATCAAAATGACAAAGCAATAATGAATAAAGGAACTAAGAGGAAAAGGGAAGGCACAGTCAAATAGGTGTATTCGCTTAATCAATTCATTTGGAAGACATATTCCCCTGACATCAAGAAGTGGGATTTAGACACAACAATGTCCATGGGGGATTTTGTAGGGGCCAATTATGATTCAGTTTCACTTTTGAATAAATATTTGTTGAATAAGGAACAAGAACTGCAAAAATCCAAACCTAATTTGGTGATAGCTCAGGCACAGCACAAAAAAGAATTCCAACTCCTCAAACAATACCATGAAGATAGACTAAGACAATTTTAGAACAAGAGTGACCACCTCAAACATCAACTTGAGAATTCATATCTCCTGAATAAAAAACATGCCAATCAAATTACTACCCTTAAGTAACAGCTTAAGGAATCATAGATAGCTTCAGCTACTTCATATTTCTCCATATTGGCAGTTGAGTAATTCAAGCAGCTAGCATGTAGAGTTCATGATCAATTCTATCAGTCTATGGTCAATTTGTATGCAGGTTTCAATGAAATGTAGGAATTATATAATTCATTTCAATGACAATATGATGTCCTGTAATATCATCATACTCTAAGAATGGCAGCAACCAAGGTGTTTTAAGACATATTATATTGGAAAAAATACATGAGGGACAAACCACATGATTTTCCAAAGATGGATAAACTTTACAACAAGAAAATTGAAGTTACAATTAAGATTTAGGAAATAATTTGTGATGCATTGGAATCCATCATTAAAGATTTACAGGAAGCATGCAAGCATAGGTGGACCACTGCTGAAAATTTTCTCAGTTTTCTGGAATTGCCTTCTCTAGATGTGATTGTCCAGGTGCTTCCCCCTAAAATCAAATTAGAGGAGGTTGAACAGAATTTTGTTGTAGCTAAGGAGCATATTAAGGGATTAATCCAGCTCACATTGCAGGAGATCACGAGGTGGATCGAGGTACCTAATGCTGCAATGATTAGGATATAGATGTACCTTGGAGAGTTGAAGAAAGTTAAGAAGAGGCAAATTGCATCCCAAATGTTAAGAGTGGGAGTGCACCTGGAACATGCGAAGTATCAAGAAATTGATGATTTGATGGACTTCCATGCCAAGTGGCATTCCTCCCTTGGAAAATATTAAAACTTTTTTATTTTGTGACCCCACATCTTGGTATTTTTCTTTTTTGTAAAGTTTGTAATATTATTTAAAGGGAAATGTTTTCCCATGTAGGAAGAGGAACTTTGGAGATTAATCCTAGGAGTATACTAAAGAACATACTTCTAAGTTTCATAACAAAAAAGCTTGCGATTGTTTTTCTTTGTAATTTTTTGCAAGTTAATAAAATTATAGTTGTTTTGTGCTATGTTTCATGGTTGTTCATTAAATATATTTAATGAAAACTAGTCATTCTTCCATCTTTATGGAATGCTAATTATTGGTTGTATCTATTAATGTGTTGATCTACGTATCAATTTTTCCTTACATAATTGACAAGTTGAATGTATCTTAAACAAATGTCTTTGTATTATCTACATTATCTATTTTACAGGAGATAATTAGTTATTGATCTCTGGTACTAATTTATCAATTAGTATTTCCTCCTGGATATGTTGTACATTTGTAACCTTTAGATAAATATTTGCAATGTTTTTCGTAATATTTATTTGAAGTTGGTCAAAGAGATTGATATTAATTTGCATGTTTGTACGTTGAGTAATCAATTTATTTTTCCTATTATATTTTGCAATTTTTCCAATCTTAAGTCCACTTTCACCATGTTTAAGTTTTCTTAAGCAGTTAGTCTAGAAATCAGTTACTTTGAATCTTTTCCCAATTGTCCTCAGAATAGACATTGTTGATCTGACAAACCCTTGTGTCAGTGGAGGCCTTGTATCCATAGGAATTAGTCATCCAAAACAACTCGGGGATAGGATTGTCTCTATGTGGGATTGATTTGAAGCCTTTTTTATTGGACTTTTTCCTTCTGTTGATTTCCATGTAGTTTTATCCAGCAACCTACAAACTAGGCCTTCAACAAAACTTTTCATGACCAGAGCATTGTTGAACCATTTAATATTTTTATTCCCTAGCTAACCAAATATTTAGGAATTGAGAGCCTTTCGTAGAAAACCAAATGCCTTCTCTTAAAAACCTGAAGAAAGAAAATTAAAGATATTATGTCTTAAAATGTGCAAGATATATTGGGGTAAAAGGGAGAAGGAGAACCCATATATAGGTATGGAAGTTAAGACATACATAAAAAGTGTCAAGCTCTCACCAAGAGACAAAAATATATAAGACCAATTTTTAATCCTTTTATCCACTCTCCTAATCAACCATTCCCAATCCCTAACATAGAATTTATTGTCATTAAGAATAAATCCCAGATATTTAATCCCATAATCCATCAATTCCATCCTGAAGGGAAATAGATTAGTAAAACCCACCCCTAGATCCTCTGCACCATTTCCCTTGTAAAAGACCAAATTTTCAAAGCTAAGCTCCATCCCAGCCGCCTTACATAAAACTAAGAAGATATTGTGAAACCCACCCCAAAATAAAATAACATCATCGACAAATATCATATGTGTAATGTGCAAAACCTGGGAAATCTTTATTTCCTCCACCTTCCCTTTCTGCTTTGTCAAGTATATCAATATTCTCATCCCTTCCTCCAAGAGGAGAAACAAAATGGGTTATAGTGGGAAGCATTGCCTTAATATCCTTGAACTATTAAAGAAACCAATAGGTGATCCATTGACCATCAAATCAAAGTTCATTGAGGACACACATGCCATAATCCAATTACAGACAAGTAGAGGTAACCCAATGTGAAGCAAAATCAACTAGATCATCTCTCAATTCACCTTATCGTACGTCGAGGTCATATCCAATTTAGGAACTAATGTATTTTTCTTTCACTTGGATGGAATGGATACAGTCTTGAGAGATACCTATAGAATCGACTGTATGCCTCCCTAGGATGAAACCAAACTATTCCAGTGAGATATTATCTTCCAAGAGAGCCTGATTCTATTAGAGATTATCTTAGAGATCAAATTATAAGACAGGATACACAGTGAAATGGGGCTGAAGTCTAAAAAGGTCTTGAGATTGACATATTTAGGAACCAAAGTAATGGAGTTAGAATTCAGAGCTATAGAAATAAATCCCTTTATTCTCTAAAACTCAATCATATCCAACAACTCACCCCCAAGAAGATAAAAAATAAGCTAAATAATCCCATTGGCCACCCATTAAGCCTGAGGATTTTATCTTTATCCATCTACTTGAGTACCTCCATAATTTTTGAAAGAGAAAATAGAACACCAATATGATCACCATCATCCTTTGTGAAAAATGTAGGAAATGTTGGCATTATCTATTAAAGTTGTCATTGATGTCAAATTATTTCATGAATGACAAAGGATAAGCAAAGGACATGATGGCAAAGTGAACTCAGTGAAAGACAAAAGGTGAACTCAGTATAAGTCAAAGGATAGACAAAGGTAGTGATGGCATGGTATGAATGATGAAATGGAATATATGATGAAATAGGATAAAATAATTAATGGATAATTGGTAAGAGACGTTGCATATGATGACAAAACAGAGGATGTGACATCATTCTGGAGAAATGTGGCAATTGGTGAAAATTAGGAAGTTGACTAAGTATGGATAAATAGTCAAAAATGGTCTAAGAGGGTCTAAGAGAATGACCACCCTAAATAATGGGTTAGAGTAAATTCCTTCAGCACATAGGGGTCTTGTAAAATTGTGTTTTCTCTATCTGAACATGTCTTCAGATTGTCTCGAAAGTAGTTGATGAAGAATTTATGGACCTGCCAAACTAGTGTTTTAGGTAGATTGGATCAGACTAAGAAATTTGTCTAAATGTCATAACAAAAGGTTGGAAGACTATTTTCAAATTTTCTACAGAAGGTGTGTGTGTGTCAGTAAGATCTAAAGATGACATGATCATGTCCCTTGATGAACTGGATATCCAACCATGGAGTCAGTTTACTTCTGGGTGTTCATATGTGCGAGTTACCAACCTATCAAAACTAAGGTAAATGTTAGTTTGCATGTTAAGATTAAAATTGGATAAGTGTTAAAACAAATAAATAGTGAATAAAGATGAGTTCCACAAAGAATCATAGATCCGACGGTCAAGAACCATCCCACACAAGATCTGGTGGTTAAGGATCATTTCTGCAAAAGATAGGAAGAAAAGGTGAAGTTCTACAAAAGAGTATAGATCCGGTCAATATCTATCCCACAACAGATCGAAGATGTGGAAAAAATAGTGTGGGAAAGCCATTAAGAAAAAAGAAAAGTGGATAGGAGATAATTCCACAAAATATCAAGATCAGAGAGCACAGAATGATTTCTACACAAATAAAAGTGGAAGGAAAAAAGTTGAAGGCGCAAAATCATGAAAAGACTGTAGGAAATGCCATAGTTCCACATTCCACATCCTGTGATCTGGAAGATTGACGGTGAGAAATACATCCGTGAAATATATATGGTGTGGAAAGGTTAGTGTGGAAAATGAAATGTGGAGAAGTGTGAAATCAACGTTTGAGCTTTTGAGAACCTGCACTGCACATCCCACGTTCCAAAAGATCAATGGTCACGACGGATGCTGTAGGAAATCAACGGTGCAGAATGATTGAGGAAGAAAGATTAGTGCAAAAGAATAAATCTTGATATGACATTATGGAAAAATAACAAACCCACATTCCTTTATATGCATCTTATCAAATATCAACGGTCACAAAGAATCCCACAAGATATCAACGGTACAGAACGATTGAGGCGGAAAGCTAAGCATGGAAAGACGTTTTGAGAAATGTCATGGTTCACCAATCCTCATATTACATCCCATCTCATATTTACAGTCATAAAATAGTCCAGGATAAATATCAACGGCTCAAGATGAGTGCAGAAATATGACGCCGAAAAATGATTGCGGAAAGATAATATTGTGGAAAGACATTTTTGAGATCTATTTTCAATATGAAGCCCAAAATCAGATCAACGGTTCAAGGTGATTTCGGAAATAGATATTGCGGAAGAACGCGACTGAAAGGTTAAACTATAAATTGATTAACATGATTTTAGGTAATATCCATAGGGAGACTATAGAGGAGGAAAAGAATCCCACATGAATTGTTTGATGAATCTCACGATCATAGAAGAAGGAGATGGAAGATCACACTTGATCAAGAAGGTTTTAATTAATTATTTAATTATAAATTGTTAATACCATATTTGAAAATACATGATAGTGAAAGGGAACATTTCTAGAATGAAGAGATGCGTCTGTAAGATGTGTGAAGGTATTTATTAATAGAATAATTGAAGGAAAGAACTTGTCTCTGTAATTGTGAATGTCAGATTCCAAGAAGTTCTTAATAGATTGACAAAAATCAAATAAGGGTTGAAGGGTGGTTCTAGGGCAGGATACATGCCTGTAAGGAGGCCTTATCCTCCTTTGAGTAGTGGCTGGAGAATCAGGATATTGGTGTATCCTTGTCTGTAGGTGCAAGAAGAAACCAGGGTGTGGGTGCATCCTTTAGTAGTGGTTGAGAAACTTGGGAATTGTGGTCTCCAGCAAGTGGGTGCTTGGAAATAACTATTGTATATTTTAAAAAAAAATTTACATATAATAGAAACATGTTGGTGGTTTACCTTATTGGGTTCCACGTTAAAACATTGTGTCCAAATTTGTTTTTACATTTTCTAAAATAAAAGAAATTTTGTTTAAATTTCTGCCACTGATTCACCCCCCACCCCCTCTCAGTGACAAGACTTGATCCATCAATTGGTATCAGAGAAGGATCCTTCACCATAGTTTAACCACTAAAAGGAATATCCTATTACAACTACTATGGATCAATATATGAAGATGTCGATTAGAGTCCCCATATTTAATGGTGAAGATCATGTTTTTTGGAAAATCAGAATGAAAAACTATCTGATGTTCATTGGTCTGGAAGTTTGGGAATTAGTTGAAGAAGGATGTAAAGTTCCAGAAGTCACTCCCACAGAAGCAGAAGAAAGGAAGAAATTTTGGGAAATGCAAAGGCCTTAAATACATTAAAAGCTAGAATAATTAAGAAGGTTCTTGCAAAAGTACTAACCTGTAAAAGTGCAAAAGAGCTATGGAAAAAATTGGAAACCATATATGCAGGAGACTCCAAAGTAAATATGGAAAAACTTCAATCTATCAAAGTACAATATGAAAGTCTAAAAATGAAGGATGAAGAAAATATTTGAGAGTGCTTCGAAAGAATTGACAATCTTGTTAATGCAATCAAAGGTTTGGGGGTAGAAGTACCAGACTATGAGTTAGTTGAAAAGATACTAAGAACACTTCCTATGGCATATAATCCCAAAGTATCCACTCTTGAAGACTGATAGAAGCTAGAAGATCTTACCATGAATGAATTGTATGGAATCCTCACAACCTATAAATTAAGACTAGGTATTGATAATATCCCAAAAGGAGAAGCAACTTTCAAAGTAATCAAGAAAAAAATAGAAGAAAAAATCTTAGACCAACCATGATGAAGAATCTGATGAATAGAAGCCAAGTTTGTTAAAAAAGTTCAAAAAGGATTACGGAAGTACAAAGGAAATCTCCCTTTCAAATGTTTTAATTGTGGCATAATTAGGCACTTTCAAGCCAAGTGTCCTTATCCCAAGGAATACTCTAAAGATGAAGATGACAAAAACAAACAATACAAGAAAGAGGTAAAATTCCACTATAAGAAAAATTACAAAGGAAAAAAAGAATTTCTACTCAAAAGAAGAAGGAAACAATTCATCTGAGATTAGTGATGATGAAGTCCCTTTTCTAGGTATTGAAGAGTCTAATGAGATAGAATAAATTGAGTATATGAAAGAGTCAGAAGATGAAGCAGAGGCTAATATGGAAAAAGAACTATTCGGTGCTTTGAATGAACTAAAAAGATACCAAAACAAATATAGACAGTTGAAAAGGTTTTTAGTAGAACAACAGGAAGCGCATGAACATAAAGAAAAAGAGATGAAGAAAATCATGAGCAATATGAAACACCAAATTCAAGAGGCAAATAGGATAGACAAAAGGCTGGAAAAATATCTTAAAGAAAAAAAACTAATCTATGAAAGAATGGAGGCAGAATTAGTTCACTGAAGAAAAGAGCTTGATGTAAAATTTATTCAAACTAGATACGAAAATAATTCTAAAATTTTAGATGAGATTATAACCACACAAAGAGATCCAAGTAATAAAAATGAAATAGGTTATTCTCAAGAAGAAAATTAAGTTAGCTCAAAATCCTATGCAGTTGCTCTTCTCAGTACATTTAAGAATAAAAGGGAAGAAAACACAAGGAATGCTCAAGACTCTAGAAGATCATTTCCACCCATCAAGAAGGAATTCAAGACAACTCCAAAGAAGGTCTATCAAAACAAGTATCCTCACATTTTCCTTGGTTATTTTTTTTCATACTCTAACTTTGGACACAAAGCTATGAATTGTAGAGCATATGAAAAGAAAAGTTTGAAGGTTAAGAACTATAAACTCAAGGACAATCAAACAGTTGGTCAAGTGAAGAGCATAAATTATAACTCATTTGCACCTCTACAAGAAAGGAATTTAGAATGCTTCAATTTTCAAAAATATGGACATAAAGAAAGAAATTGCATATTAATGGAAGTCTCAAAAAGACCAAAGGACATTAGAGAGTAAAAGAAGTTGTGGAAAGAAAGAACATTAAAAGAGGAATTTTTGACTACCCTGAAAACACAAGATAAAGAAAATATGTAGTGTGTTGATAGTGATCATTAAAAATACATGACAGGAGATGATCACAATTTTTTGAAAAACTAGAAGGAACCTCATGGAAAGAGTTGGAGAAGAAAGGAAGACTCCAAAGATATAGAAGAAACCAAGATTTCAAATATCAAAAAGGTTTCCCAAGATGACGAGGGTTTTAATAGTGTTGTATATATGATTAAAATTCATTATGATGGAGATAAAGATGATGAAGAAGGAATTAGTGAAAGCAGTGGAACTGAAGATGGATGTTTTTTCTAAAAAATCCCACATAACCTAGAAGAGAACCCCGAAATAAAGCCTTAGAGAGGATCATTTACTCAGGGCAAGAATGTTTGAAAAGTTTGTTGTCATTGATAACAATAATGGTTATATTATCATACTTGAAATCATAAATAAGAATGAAGAATAAACCTATAGAGAAGTTTTCAAGAGCTTGTTGAAGCAGAATTTTGGAAAAGGATGAAGTTACGATTGAATACAGATTTGATATCATGACTTGATACAAATGCCTAAATATTGAAGAGAGATACCACAATTGGATTTGATCTCATCTTTGAAGAAGGAATGTGCTTGTGAAGAGGAGAATCATTGTTATAGGGGGAGTCTATGAACTCATCATCCAAAGTTCTTACTCAAAGAATCACTACAAGAAGGATGTTAATGAGGTTCTGCAGCTAATCAAGATCTAAATTCATAGGTTTAAGTAATTTTGGTAAAGCTGGAGGCAGGTTAACTTACAGGAAGAATAGACCATTAGATGAGTAGAGGAAGATAGACCTATGGTCCTGGAAGATTCCATTGTTTTAACGATCAAGATCCAGAGAAGAATAGATTTATAGTGGAAAATAATTCCATTAGTTAAACTTTCACGGAGAAAGTCAGAATGGACATTTGTGGAATTAGGAAGGGACAACATATTCCTACGGTCCAAATGAAAGCATGGTTTAGATCAACAGCTATGATCCATTTCACTGGGTAAAATAGCGCGAAGAAAGAAAATACTGACAGGCACAATATTTGATGAAATCTGCCCTATGAAATTTGAGGTCCACTGTCGATCTAGATCGGATGGTCCTTCATTCATTTCGGTGACAAACTAGCGAGTAAGTTAATTGCTGGAGATGGGAACAAAATTTGTATGAAATCCAATTCACCTAAGGTTTGAACTCCACTCGTCGCTGAATCCATAGGCTGATGTTCCCTAATTATGTTCATGTAAAATTTGAACAGTAGCTAAACTTATTGTTTTAGCTTGAAGTGTATGTAAAATTGCTTATAGTTGCATGCATGTACCCTAATATAGTTAACTATTTCTCCCAACAAGGTGTTACTCCTTGTTTCCCATGTGACTTTGTGCCCTTATCTTGAGCGATATTTGTTGTAACTATTGTTTTTACCCATGATTTAGTGTGTCACACATATGCTTGGATCTTTAATCCTCATATAACTCATCTTTTGAAGATTAGAAAATGTAGTTTTTATGCGTGTCTTTAGTGCATGATGTAGAGATTGGGTGTAATACCCCATTTTGACCCTTAGGGTATATTAGCTTTTAATATAAATATTTTATACATGTGATGTATGTTTTCCTAGTGTGGAGCTCAAGGACAAAGCCCTGCTAATGGATGCTCATATTTTTAGGTAAAAGGAAAGGATTAGATATTATGTTACCCACATGATATTAAGCCATGGAACATTGTTTTAAATAAACATCTTGCAATAAAATACCAAAACTGGCTATCGAAGCAACTAATGAGAAGGGGTAATGTGTATCCACCAAGGAGTGGTGAGGGGGTGTGGGATTGAATCATAGGTTTTAGGTAAGGTATGGGATCGGTTCTTCATTCCCATTCCATTGTGGAATATGGCAGTTTCAATTCCATCCATTACATGTGCCCAGTAATGAGAAGAAAACCCAAAATCGCAACTTTGCAAGAACCCACGTTTTGAAGAACCAAAAATGCCCAGAATTGGTATTTGACAGTGAAATCCAATGGGGGATGGATAGATATGAACCTTGGTAAGAATTTGAGAGTATTACATACCCCAGAATCCATTGCAAAACTCAGTTTTTATAGCCAAAAAATCCAGTGACGGGATGGAGTTATTTTGATAGAATAATTGTGAGAAATCCAAGTGTGAATGTTGGAACAGAGGATTGGATTGCTTGAATTTATCTTGAGATGACTGTAGCTCTGTGATTGAGCTCGTTGTATTAGCAACCTCCTCCTTTTTTATTGCACGCTTAATAAACCCAATTGTGTGTTGGCTTAGCATGACCGGTTGAGTGAAACCATGGCTATGAGTGAGTCTATTTAATTCCTCCATAGTGGATATACATCCCAGCTTGGGGGTGATCTCTCAACATAAAGGAAATAGGCTAGATAGAGATCTGTGGTTGGGTGGAGCATTGCTCTCACATAGCCAATTGTTGGACAGTTTCATCTTAAAGATAACTATTCTCTGTGGTTTAAATTGTGATCATTTTGTGTTCTGTTCTACATGTTTAATTACTCATGTTAATTGAATGATATGATTATATTAAGCTAGTTGACATGAATCCTGTGCATATCATGAGAATGGGATCGATTATTGTATGGTTGTTTCATTATTCTGCCTGGAAGGAAATAGGTTGATATACTCCCTTCTGCGTGTGTGTATGATTATGCACTACATTTCAAGATAAGCATTCTTTGTGGTTTGCATGAGGTTAGTTCTGTGCTCTGCAATGTTTTAATTAATGACTATTGTTTATATGAGGGATGCGTGATGAAATGGCATGTGGATAGTGTGTAATTATGTTGTGTTTATTAAGAATGATCTGCATGCATAAGCTTTTATTTATCCATGAATTTCTTACTAATGAATGGGGTTGAGATTGACAAATAAGCCTGGGATGTTGGGTCATGTTTCCTCCCTTGCATTGGATTGATAGGAGGGGACATGACAGAGCTGTATCAGATCTTTAGGCGACAGTATTGGGCCTCTATGGGCCAAGGTTGAGTAGCTAACAGAGACAGAATTACCCCTGTGTTCAACAATTAGAAGACAGAGAAAAAAAAATTTAAATTTTTCTAAGTATAAAAAAAAACAAAAAATCCCCTTTGTGTGGTGGCTAAGGAATTTGAAGCAGAGCCAAAATGGTGGCTGTGTCACCCGAAGGGAACCAACACGGTGGCTGAGTATCCCAAAGGGAACCAACATGACGGTTGCATTGCCCAAAGGGAGATGACACAATGGCAGCATTGTTCGAAGGGATCTGCAATGGCGGAGACTTCGTTGGAATATTTCCGCAGTCGTGGGTACAAGTCTGAGTTTGAGCCAACAAGCAGATGGGACACAGTGGTAGATGAAAGTCATGAATTGACCCACAATGGTGGTGGCTCAAGGAAAAGCAACGCACCGAAGAAAAAAAAATTGTTCAAAATTTTTTCTAAGTGTCGATGCGGCGGCTAGAAGTTGGAAAAGTTTCTAATGCAGCAAAGGCTAGAAGAAGATGGAAGAGGCACTATAGCGACTAAAAATCAGAAAAGTATTTGCAACGATGATGGAAGGAAAAGGAAAAGTGAGCCGATGTACGGCAGGAGAAAGAGAAGGAAAGAGCCGACATGGCGGCAGGTGGAAAAAGAAGCCAGAGCTGATGTCGCGGAAGGCAAGATAAGGAAAATAAAGCCGGTGAATGGCGGCCAAGAAAAGAAGAACAATCTGCTATAGCAGTTGGGAACTGAAAATCGAACCACTACATGGCGGATGAAAAATGAAGAGGGAGCTGACAACAGCTTCGGCTGAAAGTTGGCGAAGGAGACACTATAGCAGTGGAGAGAAGATGAAGTGGGAGCCGCTACGGTGGTGGGTAGGAAGACAGGAACGAGCCGCTACGGCAGGTGAAATTCAAAAGAAAATATGATGTAGCAAAATCCAAAAGGAGACGAGCCCCTTTAACCCCCATCGTCCCCTTTAGATAGTCGTTCTTTGTGAAAAGAAAATTTTGTGTTTTGACAAAGTTGTCAATATGAGATTTTTCCAGATGAAGGTAAGTAATTATGAATTCATGTGAATGATTATGCAGCTAACAATTTTTGTTTATCAACACATTTTGTAAAATCATAGTCACCTTCAAAAGCAGCATTCCAAGATACAACTGTGTGTAAAAGTGCAGAAATTTGGTGAAAATTGTCATTTTAGAAGTAGAGTAATTTTCACACCCGAAGTCAGAATGGAGCATGTGGATATGAATTGGAAAGCTTAACCAGCAGAGAACAGTGGAGAATCACCATAGTTTGAATGAGGTTTTCATATATCATAGATATTTAGATCAGAAAAGTGCTAGTTGTTGTTTTGACAAACAAATTGTTGTTTTCAATATGGACAATTCCTAGAATTGCATGCCTAGAAGTAGCATGTAGGAATATTATACATAATTTGTATTGTTGTTTGGTGAGAAAATCACAGCTAATGATTCCTTGTGCACTTTCTAGAGACCATGAAATTGAACTAGCTATTATGTGGAAGAGGAATTTCATGCAAAGATGAGGGATTGAAAAGGGAAAATTACTTAACCCCTGTCTTGCTAACTATATTTATATTTTATAAAGTTTGTGTACATAAAATTATGGCATGGTAATGCTGAAAATACAGAGATTAGATGGATGGCATGAATATGTACTAGTTGGAGTATTCATAAACAATGCACAGTGCATGAGAATATGTTTTGCACGCATATGATATTACATATTGGTAAAAGTAGTGGGATTTTACATATGCAATGAATCACTAATGGTAAATATTGTGGTTGATAATCAGTATTGGTGATGGTATTGGTGGTAAGACCAACGGCAATGGGAGCATGGATGAAGATGTTGATGATGTTGTCTCCTGTGACCAGCAACCTTATGAAGAAAATGATAAGGCAACAAATCCATGATTAAGAAGTTAGTGGGCGAATTCTGTAATCTTCTGTAAGAGACCAACTAAACTCGTAACATCAAGGGTGTAAATGGGAGCCATGCAGGTAATGGTTTAATTATGATGATTGCATAAGTGTGGAAAGGGGATTGGGTAAGAATCCATTGAACCATATTTAGTAATCATAGAATGGTATGCATTTAGGATTGAAATGCATTCATGTGAATGGAATTCATATAAAAATATATCATACCCTATGTGTGCTTGTTATGAGCTTAACAAGTGAGTACCGGTGGTCTTGATTATAGTAATGCATCCTATATGAGGTAGTCATGGTTAGTCAATAATATGTTTGAATGCATAGCATTCATGAATCAATACAAGGTAGCATTGAGTGGATATGCATTAATAGATTTTATAAATCTTGTATTTATGCATTGAGTGAATGCATGTGAAAAGTTTGAGTAAATGTTGTAAATGTGCATGCATAAGTGTGCATGCACATGTTGTGAAGCATTGCATGAATGCATAGGGATGGTGCGTGTGTTATTGCAAACTAAATAATGAATGAAATGATGAATTGAGGATAATCCTAGGATAATTTCATGGGATGTTATGAATGCAGAATAGTAAGTGCATGAAGAGGGTAGTCATGATCGATGGGTTGCCGGAATGCTCTCTGGAAGGGAAAAAATGATATGACTGTGAAATAATGAGTATCTAAAAGTTTCATTTAAATTGCATAAATGATGTGACTGTACCCTTGCAATTTTAGTATGATAATGATTCATGTGAAGTAAATGAGTTTGGTGATATTGATATGTTAACAGTTGGAAGTGTTTCAATTCTGGAGTGTTATGATTCTGAAAATGCTTCAATGAAATATTATATGCATAGAGACTTACAAGTGTTTGGTTGATTGAAGTTCAGATTGCAAGTAGATTGTTTTAGGAATGGTAATGAGGGTAAGTAAATGACAAAGGCTGGAATCTACCATGTGAAAGAGCCAAACCTCATGAGAAGAGCCTCATGGTTGTAAAAAAATAGTTTATGTGCAGAACAGATTGTCATTTTGGACTTGTAGATTTCATATTTGAGAATTTGCAGATAATTACTAATCACCGTTGGCTTGCATAGAATTGTGTCATGAGGACATGTGTTAAGTGGATTTTCATGTTATGCTAGCAAGCATAAAATTATAATGGGAAGAGTGGTGCCATTTACAAGGGACAAAAAATATGAGGATAGCCTCATTGCTAAGGAAATCAATTTTTGTAGTAGACAGAGTTGCAAATTCATATTGAATTTAATTGTTAGTGCCATTGAATGGTTACGGAATAATCCGATTTGAATTGTATTGTTAAATGATGTTGATTGTTTGGCTACTTGATAAGTGTGCCAGGAATACACATTGCAGGAACACCATGTGGGATGGCCTACAGGAGCCAAACTTCATGGGAAGGATCCCATATCTTGGAAATGGGTTTCGTGTGAAACTCCATTGGATATTTTGGTAATGTCAAATCTGCACTACATGATTGGTAAACAATATGAGTGAGATGGTAAAGATTATGTCAATAAGACATATGTGGGATATGGAATGTAAAAAGGATTTGGGATGGAAAACCAAGGGACTGTCAACTCAGATATGGGAGCCCCCATTCCTCATTAGTGAAGAAAGACTACATCTGCAAATGGATAAGTGTTATGTGACCCTAGCTAAGAATATGCATTTCTATTTGTTAGATTCAATATACGATCCATGTTTTGATTTTATTTCCATTATGGCAGACTGCTTGAGTATGAGTAGGGCCTACATGGCGCACATCGGAAAGGGGTGCACACTTCACCGATGTTGGGTCATGATAATGTTTTCAATATTGACTACACACTAGGGAGTGGACACATTCCTGGTGTTTCAATACTTGATAGTGAATGTTATGAAATATGGTTACAATTTTAGAGCAATAATGCTAATGAGTTTGGTTATACTACTTGTGTTGTCAACCTAAACATATGCAATTCGGTGTGGCACACTATAGAAGAAAAGTAAATGGTTGTTGTGAGGGGTTGCGATGGAAGGGTTGATTTGTATGAAAGGATGTTGTGGAGGTTATGGAGGTTGTAGGGATTTTGATGAAGGGTTGTGAAGGTGTTGATGAAAGGGTTTTTATATGCCTAGGGCTCCATAGTAGAGCCTTGACCTAGAAATGGCCGTGATGAAGTTTCCTTCCTTGGCGTGAAGGTGTATTGGTTGGACATTAATTATTGATTTTGTGGAGCAGCCTGTGTGTTGGCCTAACATCCAAGTCCATAGGAGATCTCTAGGCTTCCAAAGCAAAGCAGGACCCTGTGGACCAGAGAGGAAACACACAATATATATAAGTATTTGGTTATATTGCGTCTTCTTGCTTATGAATATACATATGTATATGATTTGGTTATGATTTTCTAAACTCTTGTTTAGAGATAAACCCTATCAGAATAAACAAAACATGTGAATTGATTCAATGTTTGAGTGTAGGTATTGTTGGGACCAAGGACTATGAAGGCATCCTATGGATGCATGTGGACATGTGACCATCCTAAAGGGATCAACATGAGAAGTAATGAAGAGGGTGCTAGTGGGACTGTGTGTGACCTAGTAGCCAATAGTTGTAGACAAACCATGTGGAGGGACTCCATGGTTAAGAGGTCTGGAATAGACCATAGACACTAAGTGTCATAGCAAAGAAGGGTTGGTCAAGCATTCACAATGAAGTGCAAGAGGCTAGGATCCTAAAAACCACAGTGGTGGTGTGGGTTCCAGAATGGAACAAGACAAAGAGGAGAAAAACTCTTACTGCTCTCTCTTTCCTTTTTTTATTGATGCATTTATAAAAACATAAAATTGTTGAATGCACGTAGGGGTGAAAGTGGAGTATGTTTATTTGCTTGAAATAAATTGTGAATGCTGAAGTAGTTAATTCCCTGTCAAAGAATGGACATGAATGAGCTCATGTTCCTATTGGGAAAGCATGAAAAGTATGAAATTCTCATGGATAAAAAATTGGACTACCCATGTCAATTGGGTAATTAATTGACTATTTTTAATGTTTATATTATGCTTGGCCTAACAGAATTACAATGATGCATTTCACAGGTGAGAAAAGTGAAAGCTAGTTGTGCACATTGACCATGGTAGCAGACCAAAGGCTATTGGACTTGGATGGAAGTCTCGTTCAAACAATTGCCAAGACCCAAGAAAATCTTGGAGAGATGCTCAAGATACAGAAGAGGCAGAATGAGATGAACCACAAGGTTTTGCAGGACTCTATTTGTCTACAAAGGGAGGTAAAAAGAATTATGGGAGCAATCAATAAGGGAAAGGAAAGTGGATCAATGATGAGGAATTTGTCCAATCGATCCATTAAAAAACATTCCTGGCATGAAGACTTAAAGGAAATTGAACAGGTAAAGATAAAGTAGCCAGTGAAATGTTGGAAATGTGGAGGACATCATTGCCTCCGAAACTGCCCAACAAGGGAACATCAAGAGGGTAGCAGCCATAAAGTTTCCAGACTTATGGACGATCTAAAAGATCAGAACCAACAGGAGAAGCTTCTGGAAGCCAAAGGACTCGGTCCTGAAAGTTCAAAGTAAAATATAGAATGCAGAGCAGATCTACAAAATTTAAAATAAACAAAATAAAAATTGGATGTATAAATTGTATATGTATTCCTAAGTATTGGAACACGGAGGACGGTGTTATTCTAAGGGGGAGGGGATTGTAATACCCCATTTTTACCCTTAGGATATATTAGCTTTTAATATAAATATTGTATACATGTGATGTATGTTTTCCTAGCATGGAGCTCAAGGCCAAGGCCCCGCTAGTGGATGCTCAGATTTTTAGTTAAAAGGAAACTATTAGATATTATGTTACCCATGTGCTATTAATCCATGGAACATTTTTGTAAATAAAAATCATGCAATAAAATACCAAAACTGACTATGGAAGCAACTAATGAGAAGGGGCCATGTGTATCCACTAGGGAGTGGTGAGGGGGTGTGGGATTGAACCATAGGTTTCCGGCAGGGTATGGGATCGGTTTGTAATTCCCATTCCATTATGGAAGATGGCATTTTCAATTCCATCCATTACATGTGCCCAATAGTGAGAAGAAAACCCAAAATCGCAACTTTGCAAGAACTTATGTTTTGAAGAGCCAAAAATGCCTAGAATTGGTATTTGACAATGAAATCCAATGGGGGATGGAGAGATATGAATATTGGGGCGAATTTGAGAGTATTAGATACACCAAAATCCATTGGAAAACCCATTTTTTATAGCCCAAAAATCCAGTGACGGGATGGAGTTATTTTGATGGCAGAATTGTGAGAAATCCAAGTGTGAATGTTGGAACAGAGGATTGGATTGCTTGAATTTAGATTGATATGTTTGTAGCTCTGTGATTGAGCTCACTTTCTTAGCATCCTCATCCTTTTTTATTGCATGCTTGATAAACCCAACTATGTGTTGGCTTAGCATGACCGGTTAAGTGAAACCATGGATGTGAGTGATCCTATTTAGTTCCTCCTTAGTGGACACACATCCCATCTCGGGGGTGATCATTCAGCTGAAATAATATAGGCTGGACATAGATCTATGGTTGGGTGGAACATTGCTCTCACATAGCCAGTTGTTGGACAGTTTCATCTTAAAGATAATTATTCTTTGTAGTTTAAATTGTGATCATTTTGTGTTTTGTTCTGCATGTTTAATTACTCGTGTTAATTGAATGATATGATTCCCTCTTAAGTGTTGTTAATATGTTGCATGTTATTGCATGTTATGTGTTCTTAATATGTTGAATGTTATTGCATGTTATGTGTTGTTAATATGTTGCATGTTATTGCATGTTATGTGTTGTTAATATGCTACATGTTACAAAAGTTCCAAACAATATCATGCTTTTCAAGGTGATTTCATGTATCCCAAGGAAATGTCACACTTCCCAAGGAAGCTAATCCAAAACATGAACCCTCGAGGGAAAGAGAACAATTGGACTAGGGAGAAGTTGGAGGATAAGAGAGAAACACCACACACCCTTTAATTTACCAATTACGAGGGTTTTATGTATCCCAATGCACTTCCTCATAAGAGGAAACCCTCTGGGGTTTTTGGATAGAATTTAAAACCCTAGGGAAATTTATTAGGTTGGGCCGAAAATACTTAACCATGTCTAGTTTTGGATTCTCAAAATCATTGTACTGTGCTTTTGAATTCATATCTTAGCTTGGTTTTTAACATTATATACAAATGTGCATGCAAGACAATCAAAAAAATCATAAAAGTAAAAGGAAATCTCTTCTCAGCATCCCAGTTTATTTCCCATGGTTTATGCTTGCCCATTTTTCCATTCTCTGTACTGAAATTCCGTGCCTTTTTTTCCTTTCTTGTGCTTTCCTAGTTTCCTTCCCTACCACCCACAGTGATTTCTAGTTCATTGTCTAAAGCAATATCAAACCATCCTTGTTTATGGAAAATCTGTTAAATTCCACTTAGTTGATCTATGGTTATCCTTCATAAACAGTGAATCAATATTGCAATAAAATTTAAATTGGTTATAAACTAGCAGAGGACTAGACCAGAATTGCAACTAAAATTTCCATGGGAATATGTGATATGATAAATGTAATAAATTACAAATTATGTCAGTATTAAAGAGATTCAAAGATATATGTGATAATATCCTTTTGTATGAAACTTTGTAAGGCAATAAGTTAGTTCAATCCAAGCATCCTTTGTTTAAAACTTAAATAGTTGTTAGAGTCTCTAGTTCCCAAAAAACTTATGTCATTTATGTTAAGTGATCCAATCAATACAACATGGTCATCAACTATCATTGCTTCGCTGTAAACAAAAATATGGCTGGTGGTCAATTGACCACCTTCACAAAGTCTTCCATAACAACCAAGTCCATAAAAGGAAACATAGTTGCACAGTTTGGAACCCTATATATATTGAAGATTTTGTAATAACAAATGATTTTCTGTACATATTGTCTGATACTGCCAATGTATTATTTCCATAACAAATGCATCACATGCATCATCTACGCCTCCCTAGAAACCGGGTAAAAGTGGTATAACCACAATAGCCCTTGTTACCAACCATTGATTGACACTCCTTAACACCTAATGGATGTTGTTTTTTTAGTTTCAGGTATTGGGTTTCCTTGTTGTTTAAGAAATTAACTGCATTTTTTTCTCCTTGAGTACAGACCACTAGAAAATGCAATCGGATGCAATAATCATGATGTTATACCTGTCAAATATCCTTGCACTCCTTACTCAATATTTTCATCCCATATATTCCAACATCCTCAGCCTCAGCAAAATCCCTTGTAGCATCAACTAGTCCATCGATCGTATCAATCTATTTAACATTTTCTTCTGGAACTAAATCTTGTAATTGAAAATAATGCATTGCAGTAGAAGCTAGAACCTACTTCCTTTACCAGAAATATATGGTGTTAACACTTTCCATTGCAAATAACATTATAATACCTGCAACATCTATGATATAGGCCACTTGAATGGTGGCAGAGAAACTTATTGTAATTTTTAGTTTATGTTATTTTATGCTTGGTTTTCCTTTCTATCATTGTTGTTTTCAATCACCCTTTTGTCTGCCTAATACAAAATTTGGAAGTTCATAGGATGCACATTGGACCCATGTGAAACCATACAATTTTCATATGCACAGAGGGTGTGAATAAGAGAATTTTGTAAGGACGCTATTTGGATATGATGAATAAGTATGGAAATATTGCAAGTAATTAGAAACTGGCATGGAAATGTATGGAAAATGGTTCACTCTATTTGGGTTGATTGAATTATAAAATTTCATATGATTCTGAAGTTGGGATTTCATATCTGCAAGCTTTTGTTGGTTCTAAGATCCATTTTTCCATTCCTTCTAGTGGAGATTGAATACCTTCTTCAATTTATTTTTCTTGTTGTGGTAGAGTGTTTCCTTGAATAGTTCACGCACTGCTCTTTTTCCATTGTATTATGTTCAACCAGTTCTAAATCATTTTTAATTTTGATTCTAGAGGTATACTCATCTATTTTGCTACTTTTTTTCTCTTTATTGTTTTCCTTATTCACCTAGGAAAGACTAATTAAACCTTTAATTCCTATGGGCGATTTCTGTTGAGTATCATTGTTGAATTCACTAGCAAATCCACCTCTTGAAAATTTTGTTCCACTTTCATGGATGAATCCCTTTTCAAATCACTCTACGAATTTTCTTCAACTTTCCTATCACCTTTCTCCTTAGATTAAATCACTCAGTGAACTATCTTCAACTTTCCTATCATCTCCCTCTTTAGATTCCAAATTCATCCCCAGCATGGTTTTCTGTTATTCTTCCTACCTACATAAGTCTCCTCTGCTTTCTTTCCTATAGGGGATTTCACTTTTCTCATATATTCTTGCGCAGGATAGAGCTACATAACCATATTCCTAACAATTATTGATATGGATGAGAATAATAAAGATGATACGCAAGATGAGAAGATCAATCTTCTAATAGTGCTTGAACATTGTACACATAAAGAAAATTGAGAGTACATAGGATGTTTTGTATTAAGATTGAGAAATTGGTTGTACATTAGGATTAGTGAGTAGTAATTGAAGAATAGTTTCAGAAAATTAGCATAAAGTACTAAGAACGAAAAATTACAAAATACATTGACCACTAATATGTCTCAGCACTAATATAGACTCACGTTAACATAACATGTGGCTCTTATGGAACTGAAGAACTATTAACAAATTGGCAAAGGTACTAACGACAGAACAGTAATACATTGACCACTAACATAGCCTAAAAATAAATGCTAATGTTAACATATGACTACATACTAGTAACACACAGTTTCTACAAAATATATCATCATGCTCTTGTCATTTCCTCCCTGCTTAAGAGGAAATTGTTCCCAAACTCTAGATAAACATCTTCAATATGTATTTTGATTGTAGGAGAAAATTAAGCAGCCTGGAACCCTCCCTTCTTAAGAGGTGATACATTCCTAAGAACTTGTGCCCTGGCCTGGAGTATTTTAGAGTGTGTTGGAGCCTTCTTGTGGTCATCTGTACTCTGGAGAAAGATGTCATCCTAGAGAGAGAGTTAAGGAAATCCTTTGAATGGAGTGGTTCAGTTCCAAATGATAGAGGATATGATTGGTGGAATATCCCTGATGGTGGATTGGTAAGCCTTGAATTACTAATAAATAGTTGATTTTTTTTAGTTTTGCGCCCTAGATCCTATGTAGCACACCCTACCACATGTGCCAAAGAGGGGGGTCTTTTTCCATTGTAAAATGCCAATTTAGGGTTTCAGTTATGTAAAAGTATTCATTTAGTGGGGCTCGAAACCCTTGGCCATGGTCATGGAAGGTCCTCTTGGTTCTCATTTCAATATGTGTTGGTCTTGTGGCACAACTAACCACCCCTTGATTGGTAGACATCCTTATCATGTCAGGAATTTATTCCTTGGGTAGGTATTTGGTGTATCTTGGGATGAATCCATTAGGACACATGGCCAAGGAGCCCCTATCCACACTTATGGTTTTACACTTTGTAGAATCTGATTGTGCTTGTAAGGAATGTCACACTTTCTCTAGCACACCTCATTCACCACTCCTCCCTCTTAAATGATGTTCCTGAGTCCTGCTATATCTGTTAGGGATTTTCCACATATAATTCTAATTGTGTTCCAATGACATTTTATAGGAAGAAATCCATCACATATGGAGAGGTACCAATGCAGGTTTAGCATTGGCCATACCTACTGTAAGTACCCTTCTGGTAAACATACTTAAGTGGTCTCTAAAATATCGATTGGTTTTTGTTTTCACTTTTTTGGAATAGAAAACCATTTAGTACTATAGATTATGGTAGAATTTTGAGGACTTGCTGTGTAGAGAATGTTTTGATAAAATTCAATTTGTTAGTTATGATTCTTAGCCAGAGGTGGAGTCTAGATGGTATATGTCATGAAATAGTGGGTGGCTTCTATTTTGGATGATGGCTATCAGTTGTGCTAGTAATTGTTGATAAATAAAAAAATATTCACTTTTGACATTCAGGAGACTATCCAATGAAGAAGCATATTTATTTGAAAGAAGTTTCACATGTGGGATGACCTACATGTGGATTCCATATTTTTTGTTATATGTGATTCTACTTTACGATACTTAGTGATGTCTGGTTATTCTGTTTTATTAGTGTTACACTGTATTTTCTTATTTATGGCCATTTCTTATGCGATAATTTGATATAGTTTCTTGAACAAATTTTGATTTGCTACTCCATCTCTAGAGACATATTTTAGGAATATTATTTGTATTTTATTTAGGAATGTTATTGGTATTTTTAAAAATGATTATACATCTATTTTTTCAATCAGGTGGGAATATATTTACCTTGCTATGAAATTTTACGAGATTGGCTCGAGATATTTTCGAGTAAGAATGCACCCCAAATCACTCGATATGTTCCATTAGTAATAGGATCAATAGCACAGTCATTGGCGTGTATTACTTTCTCTCCTATTGAATTAGCAAGAACACAGATGCAGGTTAGTTTTGATTCCCTTCCTTTCAAATAACTGAGCATAGTTAATAGCTTATTTCCAGGTGTTGTCAAGCTACAATTAGTAGCAGACTCTAGTGCATTGTTAGAAAGAACACAATAATGGCCTAAATATAGCAGTTAATGCATAGGAAACTACACAGAAAGGGAGTGTTTTTTGTTCTTTTGCTGACTATGTTGTTGTTCCCAATCCATGAGCACTATAATAAACAAAGAACTATAAGTTATTCTATGTACTAGATATATCTACAACAATTTCATTGGCACAATAACATGGACATAATGTTGACTTCCTCTATTGCACATTGAGAGAAGCAAGGTGCAATCTGCATCCCAAGTGGGATGAGGGAAATCAATCCTATCTTTGTGTGTGTTCAATTTTAATGGTGCCTTGAATATAGATAGTGCATTGGGAGTATTGAAAATTTGAACATAGTCTTCCAACAGTGAAAAAATGCATCAAATTCATCAACCATTGTAGCAAATCCAACACTATATGTACCCAAGTAACCTTCAACCATCATAGGTAATCTCAATGTCTTTTTCATGTGTCATGTTTACACTTTTCACAATCATTTATGTTCAAAATTATACAATGGAAAGTATATTTTGTTTTCTTTATGACAGTTTAAAAATCATTTGTCACTGCTAAGTTCACATACCCACTACTAAAATATAATTATTTTATAGTTGGAAGAGTATTGCAGACATTAACTTGTATCTATGGCATCATATGATATTTTATAATCAAATCCAAATTCCTACATTACTAGTCTCGATCTGAATTGAGAGAAGAGGCTAAACTAGACGAATGGATTGCTACAGAGCGTTTACTTGCTATACAAAGAGATTTACCAATTGAAGAGAGGGAATTACAATGATTCTCTTAAACCATTCTCTAGCAGGGTATTCCTAAACCAACATTATTTGTGTAGATTTTTCTTTTAGAGATCCATTTCATATGACCTTAGACCTTAGATCCATTATAAATGTGGCATGTTGCACAGATCTAAATAGAATCTCTCTTTTCGAAGTGAAACCTATTCATGTTGTATTTTTATTTCTTTGTTGACCCATATATTCAATACCACGACTCAATCTAAAAAATTGGGCACTAGTAGGCTCAAACCAATTACATGATGTTTTGAAGAAGTCATTCTAAGTTGTCTTGATGAAGGTATCAGGTATATAGTTTATAGTTTTAGTAAAACATGCAACCACTAGCAATGAAACGGAATATTGACCTTGATCAGAACCTAGCTTCCAACCTTATTTATTGATTGGTATACAAAGATTTGAATAATTTGCATCCAACAATTAATGCTAGGGAATTGAAGTTTAATAGAAAATTGGGATACATTTCTACTGAATTTTAGGGTTTTCAACAATCCTTTCCATCCTCTCCCTTCTCATCTTCAATGGTATCACCACTAGCCTTCAGAGGTCACCTCAACGCCTTCAATGATCTTCACCCCAATTGCATCTTTCAAAGATGGTCACACAACAACTGCTACAGTTGGTATCTCTAATTTATATCCCTACTTTATTTTGTAGCATCTAGTTACTGTGCACATCAATGAATGGAACTCATAATCATGGCTCAACTTGCATCTTGTATAATCAACGTTCACATAGTGGAGACCCCATTGTAGCTCTTCTACCAGCAATTTTCATCATTAATCCACTTGTTTAGTGGCACATTTTCTCTGAAGATAAAAAATTGGTGATGATTTAGAGAGGGGATGAAGGATGAATAGATGTATAAACATGCCTGGGATTCACTATTTGAATCCATTTCGATTTCTTTATTTGATGTATTGTCAATCTATGTAATAGTATCTCTGATGCCCTATCGATTGTTGGCTCAATCCCAACCAACAAAACCCAGTCAACAAGGATTCCCACTCTGTCAACACTTGACTCACCATGATGTCCCTAAGCACCAGCCCAAAAAGGTTTTACCCTGTCTGGAAACACCCATGAAGTGGATGAAGTCTCACCCGAGATGTTTGAGGGAGGGCTGACGGAACCAAGTTTCCATAGAATGGAAGAGGACTATGGGAATCGACAATTCATTAGTTTATCAGATTCAACCAATCACTTAATCATCAACAAAACTTATCAAAACCATTTATTATTGATCGCATCATTCATTTAGCACGGAGCTAACCATGTTGTTGTGCAAATAGATCTAAAAAAATAGCATCATTCATAAGAAGTAAACATTGCATCATAGATCCATGTCACACACATTCACCATTGGATTGCAGAAAAAAAAATAGAAAGAGACAAAAATATAACAGTATTCAGATCGACCCTCATCTTTCCATATTACTTCTGCGCAATCAACCACAGATCCAAAATAGACAGCAATTCAATTCTCAGTCTAGGATTCTCTATGATGAACATGAATCATAATCAAGATCACCCTTACATTCACAATTCTTCTTCTATATATAGGCTTGCACCTTTACATGCATCATCCAATTCTAACTAACTCCTAACTGATTCTACCAACTAATGACCCATATCCACAAAATATGGTCAAAATTACAAAAAGTGACACAAAATATTCAAAAGTATTCTATCTTCCACCTTGCACACTATCTTTGTCTTGCGTGGTGTCTTTCGTGCTTGCACAGCATCCGCAATGTTTCACAACTAACTGATCCTCAACCCCTTTCCAATAGGCCTCCAACACAATCTTGTGGCTCTCCCTCGAGCCATGTCAGTTGGACATGGTGTACTCATTGATTTTGAGCTTGAAGTCTTAGTACTATTGATAAATTTTTGATACATGCATTATGATTATCTCAGCAAGGTCCTGACATCCAAGTAAATCCTGCTTTAACAAGTGTTCCACCATTTTTACATTTACTTCCTTCTTACCATCATGCATAGCCTACAGTGCAGCGACTGCTTTTATCGAGAGTTGGGATCCAATTTATTGGAACTCACTAAGCTGGTCATTGCATTTTCATTGTCACTCCTATGCTTTTCCAACTCATTGTTGTAGCTCCTTTAACTCTACATACCACATAATTGAAACAAGTGGTGGCATTGTCTTTAATGTCATCTTCAGTGTTTCCAACTGGTTCTCAGCTTCCTGCAACTGCTTTGTAAGCTTCTCTAACTATTCATATTGAACGACACTAGCCCAAAATTGTGTCATTGCCTCAGTAATCTTCTTGGCATATTGATCCATTTATTTGAATTGTCTTGCGATCTATTCGATGGCACTCTTTCGTTCTACAACCTACTCTAGCAGTATGTCTGGGTATACCATAGCATTCAATAGGTTGTTTTCCAGCTAGAGCTACCATGACTTCTCCAAGTCTCTTTTTCTTTGAAACTGCATCTAAATCCATCCTAATTTCATGGATGTATTGGTAGGCATTCGTAGCAGCCTCTTCTACTTTCCCTTGACTAGCAAAAAGTTGCTCCTTCTCAACAACAAGGCGGTTAGTCTCTTTCTTCGAATCTATTATTTCTTCCGCTTTCTTCGTCTTCAGCTCTTCCTGTGCATTCTTTAGCAACTTGATTTCCTGTGTTGTGGCTGTTGTCAAAGTTTCCTTCTCTTGGTGCAAGTACTATAATTCTTTCTACAGTGTCTCCTCTTCTTCATGTGACTGCACGTACTGGTTGTTGATCTCCTTCTAATGAACAGCCAACTCCTAGTTGGTGACCCATTGCATCTGTACTAAGGTTTGGCTATTTAACTTGTTGATGTCCAGTGAAACGCTCTGCAGCTACTACAGTGAGGAATTCACCTCCTCTCATCCAGCATCGATTGTAGTCGGAGGAACCTGAACATTCCTGGCCCACAACTTATTGCTAATCGATGCATAGTCCTACATAGCTGCACTCTCTAGTGCTCTTCGTGGAACAATATTATAGAGAGAATCTAACTTGGTGCATACCTCAAAAAATCCTTCCTCGGTGGACTTCCGCATCTCTTTTGCTGCAGTATTAGATAAGTTAGAGATGGCCTTAATAATCCATTGTAGTTTCTCCTCCATCGTGGATCTGGTACTACTTCTCACATCCCTCTCCATTAATCTCTTAGTCCTTATCTCCTTAAGGATGTGTTGTGCCTCCGGTTCAGTTTCTGTCGACCACTCGCCATCGGAGTCATGGTGACTCTGTTGGTCAGCTCTTCGTACTGGATCATCGAGTGCATCTTCTGGTGGTCCTGCTAATACTTCGCTGGTGATAATCAGCTCCCACCATGTTGTAGGCCTCTCATCATTTTTCACCTCTAATTCCTCATTTGTCACCATTTATAATACATTGGTAACCACTTTTTATCTGGATCGCGGTGAGCTTGTACATGAATGGTATGTGGTCCTATGGGGAATTGAGTGATCCTCTGATATTTGGCTGCAGCCTCATTTGTCAGTCGGGGAAATTTGACAGCTACTTCCTATAGCACTTCTCGATATACCCAAAAATGGATTGTGTAATCCTCTTTCCTACTGGGCTCCTTGACCCACCACAAGTTTTGATATCATTCGCCTTTGCACACCTTAATAGCTTAAACAACCATCCAAACCACTATTGTAATGAGGATCAATAGCCAGCTATATGTGAAAGGATTTTCTTCAACCTGAACTGCAACTACATCCTCTGTCAATTGGTTCAGCAAAAGAGGGACCAGTTCATTTGTACCCCTTCTACGCATCGTTGTGCACATGCAATCACCCCTAAAGTACACTGGATGGGGTGATTCTTCCTTACAATATTGATGTGAGAACTGCGTGGTCGTTGATACTATCTAAACGGTAGGCCCTCCCGTTACACTACAAGTCATACTTCTGTCTTAACCTTGTGGCTAGTCACTTATCGTTATCCCTGCCTTTGAAATATTGCGATGGGTCTAGCCCATCCTTTGGAAACCCTGTGATCTTCGAAATCAAATCTACTATGATTATGACTGGCATGTCCAAACACAATGTCCCTCCATGAAAATAGGCCAAAAGATGCCTGACACAGGAATTTGCCTCATTCATCCACCCAAAATGCAGCATGTTAATAAGTCCTAACAACCTTGCTTTATCCAACCCATGCGCCCAAGGCTGTGGGATACGCACTATGGGCCTTCCTGCAACTGAAGGTAATGACTCATAAGGATCATTTGCGACATCTTGTAACACCAACAGGTCATGGTCTTCATACTTCATCTTCATCAATGCTGGAATAATATCGGTGTTGCATACCATCCCTTTTAACAGAGGTGGCATCTCTGGCTGATACTTCTTATTATTGGTAAGTCATCGGGGCTTTGCACCAAATTGGGTAGGAGCAATATAGCTAGGGATGTCTTTAACAAATACCCCTATGCAAACTGCTGAATCTATAGCCCCAGAGCTAGATGGCCTCATCTGGGTGGATGCATCTTCTTGCACTCTCCTTGATGTTCATGTCTTCCATTTAGTCAGTGTTAGGGAACTTGGATTCTACCCTCACCGCTTCTTCGTTGTAATATATGATGATATGACATGCATGCTAGAAACTTATTCAACAATCGTAACTGGTCTGATTAGCGAGTCCCTTTCACTGGAAATCTCTATTTCGTTAAGGATACTCTGTGTCCCACAACAATTCCCCACAGTCGTGACACACTTGTTTTTTCAATCCACAGTTATCGCAATCCACTCAACTGCACTAGAACTCAATTCCTCTTCAACACTCTCTACAACTTCAACTTAGCACAATCGTGCATTCAACCCACATTGAGCACCTTCTTATAGCATCCATCCGATCTATCCTTAATCATAACCAAATCAACTGCAGTCATCATGACCAAATCATGCATTACCTACCCGAATCCATTGTCGATTCTTTCAACCCAATGGTCGCATCCACCATCAATATGCGTCACTTCAACAAGCACCGTCGGTTAACTATCTTAATGGTGCTTCATTTATTTCTGATTTGACTATGTCGCAACCCT
This sequence comes from Pseudotsuga menziesii, assembly GCA_001517045.1. Lineage (NCBI taxonomy): Eukaryota > Viridiplantae > Streptophyta > Pinopsida > Pinales > Pinaceae > Pseudotsuga > Pseudotsuga menziesii. The sequence goes on along the minus strand of LPNX011106473.1, from coordinate 29,173 downwards.
ACATTTTTCACGACAGATGCTACTAACTCCCCTACTTGCGCATCCACTTCCTCCTGGTGCCCCCTTCCTCTGGCTATCTATTCCTCTCTTTTTTTTGTTTTTTTTTCATTGCACAGTGCCTCAAGCACTATACAATTCTAGCCCTATCCTATAGATATTCAAGCGGCTACCATTCACCAGTTTTGGTAGCACCACTACATCTAATTGCTGCAGTTGAACTTCCCCCTAGAAGTAATAGAATTAACAAGATATGGACATAACCAGTGCATCTTTAACTTACTTGGATGCTTCAAGAACTTACTGTCGTCTAACAACACCAAATATCCTTGTTGAATCCCGTATACCAATTTGAACGTTGTTTGCCCCGTGAATCTCTTGTAGGTTGTGCGATATGCCCACAATACTACTGGAATCTTCAAATCCTAGTTGTTGTCGAAGCCCACCAACAAAGCCTCGTTGACAGGGGTTCCCACTCTATTGATGCCCTATAGCACAACCTCCCTTAGCACTGGCCCAGACAGGTTTTACCCTGCCCAGCAACATCTGCGGAGCAGACGAGGTCTCACCCGAGGCATTCAAGGGAGAGCTATCGAAACCAAGTTTCCGACAGCGGGAGAGGAGGATATGGGGATCTGACGAAGGGACTTCATAACTTATGCAATCATCACACAGTGTCACAATATTTCAGCATTATTCATGGAACATAAATACTCATAGCACATCAAACAGTTACAGAAACATAGATTGCATCAACATAAAAGAAACAGATCACATTGATATGGCAAAAAGAGATTGAATCACATCTATATTATGCCATTGTATCAAAATAGAGTCACAGCATCATAACATATATATAAAAATAGAAAATAATTGAGCCATACTCATCACATCATATTAACCTTGCGCAAATATACCGCATTACACAATTCTTCTCCAAACCCAGAGACTACATACATCAGGAAGAAACCTGGATAAAATCACAGTTAAGACAGAAAATTATCCATGAAATAGATTGCACTAGATTTTTCCATACAATTGCGCACAATGACATACAATTGCTTTCTACTACATCACATACCACTCCCCTCAATTTCCCCAAAATAGATTTATAAATAGGCGTATGCCTTTATATCAAGGGTCCACTACTAATTGACTTCTAACCGCTACTTACCCATTGCAACAAAACATGGTCAAAATATACATAAATTATTCAAAAAGAGGTTATTTTTCCGCTTATCACACCAATCTTCCCTTGCATGGTACCGCATGAGCTTGCATAGCTACCGCGACGCTACACAACTCACTTGCCCCAAACCCCTTGCTAATAGGCCCCCAACACAGCTTTGTGGCTCACCCTCAAGCCATGTCAAGTTGACAAGGTGTGTGTTGAAGTCTTGTCCTCAAAATCTTCAAATTGCTGTGCGATTTCCTGAACCTGCAGCTGGAATTTACTGGTGATTCTCTGACAATTAGTCAAAGTTTGTTGGATGGGGTGCTCCTTGCTATCCTTGTTGTCGACCATTTGTCGATTTTTTTGAATGACCTAGAGTGTGGCGATGGCCTTAATAGCCAACTGGCCATCGATTTCTTGGAATTCGTCGAGCTGCTCGAGGCACTTTTGTTGGCACTCTTCTACCCGGGTAGCTCGTTGTTGTAGGTCCCTTCAGCTCTATGGCCTGGGTGATCTGGACCATTAGCGGCATGGCCTTCAGTGAAGTCTTCAAGGTTTTTAGCTGGCCCTCTGCCTCTTGCACCTGTGCAGTCATTTGATCAAGTTTCTCATCCTGAACAATACTTTTCCAAAACTGCATGATCACCCCCATAATAGTTTTAGCCTCTTGCTCCAGGGTGTTGAACTGAGTGGAAATTTCTTCAATGGAGGTCTTGCGCTCTGCAACCTGCTTCCGGGGCATTGTGGGTTGTACCTCGGCTTGGAGAAGCAAGTTATTGTCTTGAAGCTAAACCAGAGTTTTCCCCAATCGCTTGGCCTTTTCAACTAGGGTGAGCCCTATGGTGCTGTCAAAAATGTTCTGACAGACATCAGAAATAGCCTTCTCAACTTCACTACACCGGGCACACAGCTGTGCCTATTCAACAATCAGGTGATCTTGTGCCTTGTTAAGGTCAATAATCTCTTCGAAAACCTTACGCTTCAACTCGACCTGTATCACCTTCAACTTGTTGAGTTCTTGTAGCTTCTCCTCTTCCAAATGCACGCAGATCTGGTGCAGCTCCTCTGCTTCCTTCTGCAGCTTCTCAACTATACTCCAGGACTGGACATAGCCCTCGGTCAATTTTTTTTTCCATGACGCCAATTCCAATGAGGCGCCATGCTCCAACTCAACCAACTCTATAGCAGATAGTTTGTTCAAGTCCAAAGTCATGCTCTGGATTGGGTGCAGCTGCTGGTGAACTTCTTAATTGCTGGCATCGATTGCAGTCGGGGGAACTTGCACGTTCCTATCCAGGGGCTCAGTGTTTATCGATGGGTTGTTTTGCAACAGAGGTCTTGCTGATGCTTGCTTCGAAATAATATAAAAAATGGATTCTATTCTATCTCTTATCATGCCAAATTCTTCATGGTTTGATTCACGGATCGCCATAGTCGCAGTCGTAGATGAATCAGTGATGGCTTTGATAAGTCGTTGTAGTTGATCTTCCATCTCTGATTTGGTACCATTGCCTGCCTCGTACTCTCGATGCCACTTGGTGCAAGTCTCATCCTGCATACACTATGCTGCATCTTCAGGATCTGTCGATGACTCACTATCGGATTCATGGTTGCTCAATTCCTATAGGGCAGGGTCTTTAGGGACCTCCGGGGGTAGCTCCTTATCTAACTCCTCTTGACTCACCAGGACACACCAGTCCCCTAGCCAATGTTGCATAATGGAATCCAAATCTTCCATGGTGACTTTATAAGGCAATTGTATCCACTACCAATCAGGGTCCCACATGGCCTGAATATGAATGGAGTGGGGTCCAATAGCAAACCGAAGGATCCACTGATACTTGTCCATGGCGTAGGGAGAAACTCTAGGAATAGCAACGATGACAGCTTGCAACGCTTCCCAATAGATCCAGAAATTAATGGCACAATCTATTTGTCAACTGGGCTCTTTGACCCACCATAGGTTCTGATAGCATGCACCACGGAAAACCTTGACTGCCTCAACCGCCATTGGTTGGTAGTCCTCACATTCCATCCAAGCAATGAGAGTGATAAGAATCAAAATCCAACTATAGGAAAAGGGCCGCCCAGTCTGAGCAACAAGTGCATCTTCAAGCAACTGGTTCAATAAAAATAGATAACAATTCATGTGTACCCCCTCAGCACATTTATGGGCATAGGCGACAACCCCTGAATTGCATTGGATTGGTTGATTGCCATGAACAACCTTGTTGGACAGAATTATTGTGCCAATGCACATCATCTATGAATTAATATTATCAATGTGATAAGCACAACCATCCCGTTGTAAACCAAAGTGCTCCTTCAGCTGCTTCACAAGTTTCTTGTCTGTATCTCTTCCATGAATATACTACGATGGGTCCTCTCTATCCTTCGGTAAACCAGTAATGCTTGCAATCAAGTCGACGGTGACATGGATCAGTGTACTCAGCCAAAGCATCCCTCCATGGAAACACACCAACATTTTCTTCACACACGCATGTGCTTCATTTAAGCGGCCAAAATGGGGCATATTGATGAGCCCCAATAACCCAAACTTGTCTAACCCACTGGCCAATGGTTTCGTAATTCGCTGAATGGGGCCACTAGGTGCCATGGGGATGGATTCATATGGATCTTCCTGGACATATTTAAGCAAGATCAAGTCATGATAATTGAACTTGAGCCTGATCAACGCAGGGATGATATCGACCAAGCACGTCATCCCTTTCGACAGTGTTGGCAACTTGGGCAGGTACTTTTGATTCTTCAACGGCTATCATGGCTTTGCTCCTAGATGCGTAGGAGTGATGTATCCCAAAATATCATGAACTGATACACCCCGGGGTGCCACAGACTCAACAGCTCCTGAGCTCAATGGCCCAGTCTGTGCAGTGACTTCTCCCTGGATCTTTGCAGACGTGTGAGTTTGCCTCTTCTCTGGTGGTGTAGGACTGGGTCTCTAAGTCTACCGCTTTTGCTTAGGAATGGACGATCAACACATTGGCATACTCATGATTTCTTATTCCACAGCCGTGGGTTGAATGGGGGACTCATACTCAATCAAAATTTCAATAGCATCAAGGCTACTCAGCATCACTTACCCCTCAAAACCTGAAAATATACTCAATAACTCAAACTGCACTTCACTCAACACTCTGCACAGAATTCACCTTTTACTTCTTCTCTCACAACTGAAGAATGCCATCCTATGCATCCCGCGTGGTGTTTTATAGCCACTTCCAATCCAAATCCATCATTACCAAATCTAACTTCACCATTATTGCCAATTCGGGTATTAATGATGCCAAATCCGTTGTTGATCTTATGCTTCTAATGGTCGAATCACCCATTAATGCGGGTCGCTTCAACAAGCGTCACCAACCAACTAGTTTAACTACCTGCATTTATTACTTGATTTGACCACCCCATAGCCCTGCAACTATCGCAAAGGGTCAACCAGTTACCCCTAACAATTTTAACCTTGCGCAGCCGCTCCCTCAGGACTCGCCTTGCGCTGCTGAATTAAAATCTTCATTTTTTTTTCAACACTTCATGTGGTGTGCATCACCGACCCCATTCTATAGGGCTTCAAGCGACTCCCATTAATGAGCTTCGGCAACATTGCACCATCTAACTGTTGTAACCGAACTACATCGCCAGACGTAATGGACTGAACAAGATAGGGACCTAACTAGTGCGTTTGTAACTTACCTGGATGCTTCATGAACTTACTGTTGTATAAAAACACCAAATCTTCGATCGCAAACTGTTTATGATTAATATGGTGATCATGCCATGCCTTTTGGCGATCCTTCGCAACCTGTTGCTAGAAGCCTATGATGAAATGATCTTCTTCAAGTTGAATTTATTGCGCAACACATTCTTCTAATGCCGCTACATCATCCATTCCCATCGTTGTGCCAATGCACAAGCTGGGAATAATATACTCCATAGGCATGACTGCCTCTTGCCCATAAAACAACTTAAATGGTGTCTGGCCTGTTATCCTCTAGCAAGTAGTGTGATAGGCCCATAGAACTGTAGGAATTTTTAAATCCCAGTCATCGCAGTTATCGTTACATACCTTGGTCAGCACTGTCTCCAAATTTTTTTTTAAGGCCTCAATAGTACCATTTTCCTGTGGGTGGTATGGTGTACTCCTCTTGTGTTCTATCTGGAGCTCTTTAGATAGCGCTTTTACCCTCTGGTTGACAAAGTGACTACCCTGGTCACTCACTAGGATTCTAGGACAACCAAATCACGTCACAATTTTCCCAAAAATAAACCATACTATTGTCACAATAGTACAATCAACGACTGGTGTAGCTGCCGTCCATCGAGTCAAGTAGTCAGTTGCAGTAATAATATAGTGGGTGCCAGTGCACTTACCTGGTGGATTGATAGGACCCACAAAGTCTATAGCCCATTTATCAAATGGTTGCAGAGTCACCTACGGCACCAGCAGCATCTCATCCCTCTGTGATGGTTTACCAACCCATTGGTAGACATCACATCTCCTTGCATAGTTTGCGGCATCATTATGCAACGTGGGCTACCATAACCCAGCACGCAGCACTTTTCGTGCAGTAGCGCGGCCTCTATAGTGACCTCCCATGATCCCTGCATGTGCTTCTTTTAGAATGGGACCCTGCTCATGTGGTAAGACACACCGTCACAATATTTCATCCTGTCCAATTTTATATAACTATCCAACAATTAGTTGAAAATCGGAGGATTTTACGACCAACTACTTATTTTGGCTAATAGACATGTCTGCTGGGGCAACACCAGTAGACAAAAACTAAAGAATTGGTGCATAGTGATCATCTGCGACGTCAACCCGGAACAATTGTGCATCTGGCAAGCCATCATCAATATTGGTTGGTTCTTCACCACTCACAACACGTGACAGATGATCTGGGCCAGCATTCAACTGTCATGTCTTTACTAATATTTTAAAATCAAACTCTTAGAACAAAAGCAACCACCTACATATTTCCCCCCCAACACAGCTTTATTGACTAGGTATTGTAAAGCAGAATGATCAGTGAACATCTTGAAATGTCCTCCCAGCAAATAGTTCCTAAAATTTTGCAGAGCATAAACCATCGGCAGGCCTTCCCTTTCAATCATGGTATAATTTCATTCAGCAAATGATAACTTTCTACTGGCATATGATATCGGATGATCCAAGTCACCTTCGCCTGGTTGTACAAGAACAACCCCCAGTGCAGTAGAAGAAGCATCAACATGCACATGGAATTCTTTATTCCAATTAGGAAAAACCAGTATTGGTGCAAAGGCCATCTTGGCCTTTAGGGTGTCAAAGCTTCCTTGACATTCTGGAGTCCATTCAAACACAGCATATTTTTTTAACATCTTTTCCATGGGAGTGGTAATCGCATTGTATTCTCTAATAAAATTGTGATAGTAGCATGTCTGTCCCAGTGTTTCCTGGAGCATCTTTACATTCGTCGATGGTGGTAAACTAAGGATCAGCACAATCTTTGTCGGATCTACCAGCATACCTTCTTTGCATACAATGTGCCCAAGTAGCATCCCAAAGGGTGCACAGAAAATACATTTTTTTGAAGTCAATGCAATCTGATACTTCCTACACCGTTCCAGCATCAATTGCAGATTATCCAGATGGTCTTTAACCATGCCATAGATGATCCAGTCATCCATATATACCTATAGGAATTTTTGAATAAAATCTTTAAATACAACAACAACTACGCAAGAGAATACAGCGGGTGCATTCTTCATCCAAAATGGCATGACGGTATATTGAAAACAGCCCCACTTGGTGACAAACGTAGTCTTATGGCGATCCTCCTTCGTAATCCGGATCTAGTGGTATCCTAAAAAGCCATCTGAGAAATAATATACCTCCTAGCAACCTACACCTTCCAGGACTTCATCTGTGAAAGGGGTTGGGAATGGATCATGTACACATGCATCATTCAACTTTCTCAGATTGACACAAATGCGACTTTCACCAGTCTTCTTATCTTGGACTACCATTAGGCTTATCCATTTTGATTCTTCTATAGGTTCAATGATCCTAGCATCGAGCATCCTATCGATCTCTTCCTCCACGCGATCCTTGTATCGTGGGTTCAGTCTATACAGCCTCTGGAGGACTGGTTTTACATCTATCTTGAGTGGAATCTTCATTTCCCCTAAGTCACTAAGTATTCCCTTCATCTTTGAAAATCGCATTGGGAAAAGGTCTTGGATTTTATTCAGTAGATCTATGATTTTTGCCATCATCTCTCCGCCCCAATAGTCTCTGACATTAGCAAATTTAGAATTCTCTCCCGACCCAATGTTAACTTTTTGAATCCTCACTGGCTGATTCATCGATTCCATCGGTACGTCAGGAGCTATGACACCATGGCTTCCTTTAGACTCTAGAATATTAAAATTCCATGACTCGTCATCATCCTCAGGTTCCTCGGACAAGTTGTACCACGTCATCATGGATTGGATGGAGCAATTTGCATGAGGATCGACAGGGTATGCAACAGGGATGAATTTTAGTACTACATCGCAGATAATGTGTAGATCGTTACATACCTAGGGGTTGTCATTGTGGAAGCTGAACGTTTGCACAAAGCAAACTGACAACTCCTCCCAAGTGGTAATGGTTCTGCGCAATTCTGCTACCACATACCATGATCTTGGAATTTCTTCTAAAGTAAGAACAAAAGCGTGAACCCACTCATCTTTGGGTTGTGATGTCCATAGCATCTGACACTCAATCAAATGACTGGAGGAGTAATTTCATCCATCATATCTCCCAGCATGATAGACCTCTACATCACCAAAATGGACCATTATCAATCTACGGCACTGCTCCCAGTCATGGATCGTCTATTTGTGTGTAGCCCACCATCAAGCCAAAGAAGCCTTTAGTGCTAGATCAAGAGCCAGTGTCCTTTGCGGTTCAAACACTTTTTCTTCAAATTCTTGAAAGAACTCAGATATTCCCAGCAGTCCTTCATAAATGGGAAACTCAACAATCTCAGTCACAACATGTCGGAGAGACTATGTAATCAACCCGCATTTTCTAAATGATACCTCATGCAACCAATTCTGCCAATTTTCTAAAGCATCATCAAATTCAAAGGATGGGGAACTTGCGCTGTGCCATCCAAGTTCGCCATCGACAGTAGGATGGATATAGTCCTCTGAGATGTTATAAGCATGTTCCCAACTTCTCCCGACTTCATCCTTTACAAGTTTAATATATCGTCGTCCTTCTTGAGGGTCCATAGGAGCAATGACCCTAACATCCTAGTTTTCAAATGTCATAACATGTCTTTTGAAGTTGATAACTCCCATGCTATCATTAGCCGATCCAATTCCTAGCAATGTAGGATAGGAACCACCATCTTCTACAACTTCTATCACATCAAAGCCAGCACATGTTTTCATACCTTCAATGTCGACAACCAAGTTTGAAACATGACCAATGGGCTAAACCTTCGCCTCATTTGCTAAACACAGTTGTATCAATGACCATCCCAATGTTGGATTTCCCATGAATTTCTAGGTTTTCTTTGTCAGGATGTTTACATCTGATCCAAGGTCCAAAATGACCGATTCAGCCTCATAATCTCCAATCTGGACATTCATCCTCATCTCCTTGTCAGTATTCCTTTTTTGCAAGGAATTCACAACAGAATCCTTCACTGTCTTATCTGGTAGGTGTAATAATGTCTCAATCTTGACAATGGCATCCAAGTCCCTCACTAGTGATAGACAACTCTCAAAGAACTTGCGCAGGGTACCATACTACCGCGATAGTCCTGCTTCTATGGAGGGGTCGAAAGCGAAAGGCATATCAATAATTGGTAACTTACCCGGATTTCTCCTGATTACATCATTTGCATAAGAGAAGGTATCTTTCTCTATCGCAATATCAAATGCAACCTTATTCTTACCAGCAAGATGAACTTGTAGTCATGGTCCATCATCTCTAGTTGTTGCACCAACACGAGTGACAATCTCCCCGTCGACATCCTTCATTCGCGGCTCGGCCTGAATAGTGGCAACGGTCGATCCCTGGTTCAAAGTCGGGTTCTGATCTAATGGTTGATTCATCGGTTTGTTCTATGTCTGAGTCTGCAGTGGAACCTGGTTCTGCATTATCAGCTGGTTTTGTACTTGGAATGCAGGCTGATTCTGATTCTGTGCATTTTGTAACTGAGGAATTTTTCCTACCTTCCATTTTGCAATCAACTGAGGGAAACTTTTAACATTATGATCACCGGCTACACAGTATGTGAATTGTGCATGTGAGCACTCCCTCTAGTAATTCCTAAATACCCCGTAGGTGTAGCACCAGATTGATTCACAATCATGTCCTCCTCTGCGGCCAAATCCTCCTCCTTGACCTATGAACCCTCCGCGAAATCCTCCTTGGGCTGCTCCTTGCTGAAAATGTGGTTGGGCCATTTGTTGTTGTGGTGGGTTATGTTGCTGCTGAACATATTGCATGGCTTGAACATATTGTGGCTGATTATACTGTAGTCTCGGTGCCTAGTTATACTATGGTTGTACCACCATCTGCGGCTGTGGTGCGAACTACGGCTACGCTATAAACTGTTGCTTTGTTTACGCAGGGACGAACTGCAATGGAGGTGGAGTATATGGTACCTGTGTTGCTAGTTGTACTACTTGGGGTTGTGCTTGCATTGTCCAGGGGTCCTCCCCTTTCACAAAGTATGAATCATACATCCTTTCCTAGAGCAAATCATAAGCGCAGCAGTGTTTGTCATCATGTCCAACTGACCGACAAAATGTACAGTACAAACTTTCTTCTTTGGTAACCATCTTCTGCATGTAATCACAGTTCTCATGTCGATTCCCACAGACCTGGAAGATGCGACACCATGGTGCACCAGCACCACTCAATGGATTGGGGGCTCCTGACAATAGATAATTCTGAAATGTTCAGCAGGTATCTATGGTATGTCCACTTGCATGACAACGGGTGCACCAAATATCATCACGATATTCCTTGGTATTTTTTATTTCTTGCAATTGCAACGTCAAATTGGCCAACTACACCTGAATCTGATTCATTCCAACAACGTTTTCCCCTATTGGTGATGCCTCCAATTTCATCGCGGTCTCTAGAGCCTTGCCCTATGTCATAATATTTTGCTGCATTAATGGTTTTTGGATATGCAGGACAAGCGTCACAATAAACCATTCTTTATGTTGAATGTCTCTCATATGAAAACTGACCCTAGCCATTAATGTCTTAAATCACTGATCAAAATCCCAAATCGTTCCATTGGGGAATTGTTTGATATCTTTTAATTTAGTGATGTACTCAACTTTGGAATTCGGCTTCTTAAATTCCTGAAATAGCCCTATTCTGATCTCGTTAAATGTTTTTGCAATACCTCCCTGAGGCACCCATGTGAATCTCATAAACCATTCCAATGTGCAGCCCCTTAGAGTAGTAGCTAGTTGAATTTTCTTGACATCATCATCGATAGTTTGTTGAGCAGTCCAGATCGCTTCGCATAATAACCAATACTACTCTAGATCATCGGTGCCATTTCCATTGAATATCGGCAACTTGATTTCTTCTACTGCCATTCTGGACATTCTTCCCCTTGCTGGTGCTCTATTATTAGACTGTTGTTGACACGTCGGGAAAGTCGACGTAAAATGTGCGTTCCTTCCTTGTGGTGGAGTAGTGAGCGGAGGAGTAGACATGTTACTGCTGGGGTTCGATCCTGTATTTATTCCAAGTGTATCCTGGGCTTGTATTTCCTTGTCGTCACAAAAATTTTGCTTCCTCCCATGTGGTTGTTCTTCACGGTATCACACTTCGAATTCAGTAGGACCTTCTCCCATCCTCTGCCTCTTTTCTTGAAACCTTGCTCCTCCCCTTGTACAACCACTTGTTTCTTTGGCAACCTTTACATGCTCACTAGAACTCATGCCCATCTACCCCTTAATTCCTTATGCAATTCCCCCCTTTCTGTCCCAATGCCTACATCCCCCACACACCAGATTCCACTACTCTTGGTCCATCTTTAGGATGCCCTTTTCACATACTAGTTGCTTAATTGACAGTTGTAGCAACAATAAGAATCTTCTCGATGTCCACTAAAAAATTCCCTTTCTGCTTCACTAAAAGATTTATTGGTATCAATGGCAAACTCAGTGATGCATCCTTCTAAGATACTATCCAACCATACCTCGACTACTTGTGATGCCTTATTACTGGTTTCTTGTAGTGCCTGGATCAATTCTGGGGTCCAGGATGTCGGTTCTCCCCCTTGAAATTTTGTCTTCCACTTAGTGAAATTTGTCAACCATTCATGCAAGAGCACAGGGAATTCACAAAAGAACCATTCATCAGGACCGTTGTGGATATATCTATCCAACCAGTGGCCTATCGATAGCTTAGGATTCTGGTTTTTGGCTTCCACAAACTCCCACAAATTCATATCAAACCATCCCTCAATCTCTAATCGAGTCGAATGCCAGAACATATCCCCCTCCTATTTGAAACTCGGTCCCGACAACAGAACCATTTGTTGGCGAAGCCCACCAACAAAGCCTCATCGACAAGGGTTCCCACTCTATCGATGCCCTACAACGCAACCTCCCTCAGCACTGGCCCGGACAGGTTTTACCCTTCCCAGCAACGTCTGTGAAGTAGACGAGGTCTCACCCAAGGTGTTCAAGGGAGAACTGTCAAAACTGAGTTTTCGATAGTGGGAGAGGAGGATATGGGGATCTGATGGAGGGACTCCATAACTTATGCAATCATCACACAGTGTCACAATATTGCAACATTATTCATGGAACATCAATACTCATACAGCATCAAACAGTTACATAAACATACATTGCATCAACATAAAAGCAAAAGATCGCATCGATATAGTAGAAAGAGACTGAATCGCATATCTATTATGCCATTGTAACAAAATAGAGTCGCAGCATCATAACAGATCTATAACAACAGACAATAATTGAGCCATACTCATCGCATCATATTAACCTTGCACAAATATACTGCATTACACAATTCTTCTCCAAAACCAAAGACTGCATACATCAGGAAGAAACCCAGATAAAATCACAGTTAAGATAGAAAATTCTCCATGAAACAGATTGCACCATATTTTTCCATACAATCGCACACAATCACATACAATTTCTCTCTACTACATCACATACCAATCCCCTCAATTTCCCCAAAATATATCTATAAATAGGCTTATGCTTTTACATCAAGGTTCCACTACTAACTAACTTCTAACCGCTACTGACCTATTGCGACAAAAATTGGCCAAAATATACATAAAATATTCAAAAAGAAGTTATTTTTTTTCTTTTCACACCAATCTACTCTTGTACGGTACTGCATGAGCTTGCGCAGCTACTGCGACACTGTGCAACTCACTCGCCCCAAACCCCTTTCCAACACTATTCATCTTGATTAGTGTTACATACCTTTGTAAATGCATGCTCCAAGATCTTGTTGAATTCTTCTATAGTTCCATTTGCCTACGGATGATATGGTGTACTTTTCTTATGTTGTATCTACAACACCTCTGTTAGAGCTCTTACTGTGCGGTTGATAAAATGGCTACCATGTTCGCTCATCAATATCCTTGGGCATCCAAACCGCATCACGATGTTGTCAAACAAAAATATTATTGTTATCGCAGCAGTGAAATCCATGACTAGTGCAGCCTCTTCCCACCTCGCCAAGTAGTCTGTTGTTTTGATTATGTACCGCACACCAATTCTCTTCCCAGGTGGGTTGATTCTACCAACAAAAGCCACATCCCATTTATCAAAGGGTAGCAAGGTTACCTGGGGTACTAGCAGCATCTTATCCCATCGCGATGGCTTTCCAGTGCATTGACAGACATCGCATGTCCACACATAATCAGTCATATCATTGTATAAAGTGGGATACCAGAGCCCTACGCAAAGCACCTTTCTTACATTATCATGACCCCCATAGTGTCCCCCATTTACTCCCGCATGTGCTTCTGCTAAAATTTCTCCTTGCTCATGGGGTAGGACACAACACTACAAAATTTCATCTAGTCCCAGCTTATACAGGTGTCCGACAATCAACTGGTAATCAAAATATTTAACCACCAGCTGCTTCTTTTGACTAGTTGAAATTTCCTCTTATGCAATTCCCATCGCCGAAAATTGGATTATGTGAGCATAGTAGTCATCTTCCATTTCGACTATGAATAACTGTGCATCGGGAAGTCCTTCTTCAATATTGGTAGGCTCCTCACCTATATCAATTATGGACAAATGATTAGGGCCAGCATTCAAGCGACCCGGATTCACAATTATTTCAAAATCAAACTCCTAAAAGAGAAGTATCTAGCGACATATATTCCCCCCCAACAGAGGCTTATTGATTGAAGTAATTCAAAGTAGAATAGTTAGTAAACATCTTAAAGTGGCCACCTAAAAGGTAATGCATGGATTTCTACAGTGCATATACCATCTCCAGACCTTCCCTCTCTATGGTCGTATAGTTTTCCTTAGCAAATGATATCTTCCGACTAGCGAAAGCTCTCGGGTGATCCAATTCTCCTTCTCCTGGTTGCGCAAGAACTACTCCCAGCGCAACAGACGATGCATCAACATGAACATGGATCTCCTTGTTCCAGTCTAGCAACACAATTATTGGCGTTGAATCCATCTTGGCCTTCATGGTGTCGAAGCTTCCTTGACATTCTTAACTCCATACAAATGAAGCATCTCTCTTCAATAGTTTCTCCATAGGGGCAGTAATCATAGCATATCCTCTGATGAACTTGCAATAGTACCTGGTGTGCCCTAGTCTCATCCAAAGCATATTTACATTTGTCGGTGGTGGCAAGCTCAAAATGAGTGCTATATTCGTAGGATCAACCAACAATCCTTACTTGCACACAATGTGACCCAACAGTATCCCAAATGGTGCTCAAAAAATACACTTCTTGGATTTCAATGCAATCTGATGTTGTCAACACCTCTCTAGCATCAGTCGAAGCTTTTCTAAATGATCCTTAATTAGACCATACACTGTCTAATCATCCATATAAACTTGTAGGAACTTCTGAATGAAATATTTGAATGTAACGACAACAACTCGGGAGAATACCACAGGCGCATTCTTCAACCCAAAAGGCATCACTATGTATTGGAAGCATCCCAATTCAGTGACAAATGTCATTTTATGTCAATATTCCTTTGTGATTCTTATTTGGTCATAACTAGAAAATCCATCTGTAAAATAGTACATTTACTAACCACCTACTCCTTCGAGTACTTCATCTGTGAATGGTGTTTTAAATGGGTCATGCATACAGGAATCATTCAGTTTTCTCAAGTCGACACAGATCTAAAATTCATCGGTTTTCTTGTCTTAGACCACCATAGGACTGACCCATTCTGATTCTTCCTCTGGCTCAATGATTCCAGCATCCAACATCCAATTAAGCTCATCCTTGACTCTTTCATTTTGTCATGGATTCATGCAATACAGCCTCTGTCTTACTAGTTTCACATATGGATTTAACAGAATCTTCATCTCTCCTAGATCACCCAGTATCCCCTTCATTTCTGAGAACTTTGTCGGAAATATATCTTGAAACTCATGTAGCAGATTCGTGATCTTTCCCCAGGGTCTCTTCATCCCAGTAGTCCCCAACACATGCAAATTTTGGAGTCTCCTTTGTCCCAATGTTAACTTTTCTAATCTTCAGTGGCTGATTCATAGGAGTAGTTGGTATCTAGTGCTGTGACATCCCTAATCCCTTCCATCTCTAGAATATTGATATTCCATAGCTCATCACCATCCTCAGGTTCTCCAGAAACATTATAACATTCCATCATCGACTGCATGTGGAAATACGCATGTGGGTCCGTTGGATATGCAACTAGCACAACTTTTAAGACCACATCCCAAATGATGTGAAGTGCATTGTTGACATCAGGATTAGCATATGAGAAGCTAAATGTATGGGAAAATAAAATTGCCAACTCTTCCCAAGTGGTTATTTCTCTGTGCAACTCTGCTGATTTACACCATGACCTTGGAATTTTGTCCAAGGTGTGAACAAAGGAATGGACATATTCATCCTTTGGTCGTGATGCCCACAATGTTTGGAATTCCATCAAATGGATGCTAGGGTCATTCCACCTATCATACTTCCCAATGTGATACACTTCTATGTTGCCAAAGTGAACTGTCATCAACCGTTGACACTGCACCCATTTAGTAATTGTCTTTTTATGAGTCTCCCACCAGCATGCAGGAGTAGCCTTAGCGTTTCCTCCATTGCCAACAATCGTTTCGGTTCTAATACTTTTTATTCAAACTCCATTAAGAACATAGAAAGCTCAGGTAGTCCTTCATAAACTAGTAATTTGACAATCTCAGTCGCGACATGGCATAGCGACTGCATGATAAGAGCACATTTCTGGAATGACACCTCGTGCATGTCATTTTGCCATTTTTCTAACGCATCTGTAGAATTGGAAGACGCAGAACTAGCACTATGCCAACCAAGCTCTCCGTCAACAGTGGGGTGGATGTAATCTTCGGAAATTTTGTAAGCATGATTCCATCCCCTGACAACTTTGTCTTTCACCGGTTCAATATATCGACATCCTTTGTTTGGATCCATAGGAGCAATGACTCGGATATCTTGATTCTCAAATGTCATCATCTGCTTCTTGAAGTTAATGAATTCCATACTATTGTTGGCCCATCCAATCCCCAATAATGCAAGATAAGAACCTCCACCATCAACAACTTCAATCACATCAAATTCAACATAAGTCTTCATACATTCAACATCCACAACCAGGTTTGACACACCTCCAGCCGATTGTACTTTAGCTTGATTAGCCAATCGCAGTTGTACGGGGGACCAACCCAATGTCGGCCTCCTCCACTTTTGCCATATCTGCTTTGTTAGAATATTCACATCTTATCCCAGATCCAGAATGACTGAATCTACTTCATAGTCCCCGATATGAATGTTCATGCGCATCTCTTTGCCTGTCTTTTTCTTGTGTAAAGAGTTCACTGTGAAATCCTTTCGCTCCTTACCCGGGTGGTGCAACAAATTTTCAATTTCATCCAAAGCATTAGTATCTCTTGCTAGTGACAAACAGCTTTCAAAGAAGTGCTGCAAGGTACCATGCTACTGCCATGGTCCTACCTCCAGTGAAGAATCAAAAGCATAAGCCATGTCATATACAGGTGACTTACCAAGATTTCTTTCGATCGCATCTCGGGCTCCAAAAAATGTCTCTTTTTCAGTTGCGATATCAAACGGTGCCTTCTTCTGCCTAGCCAATCGAATATGCAGGTGGGGTCCATCCTCTCTACTCGTTGCACCTCCGCAAGTGACGATGGCAACATCAATATCCTCTGTTCTGGGCTCTGCTGAGATCGTCGCAACCGTTGACCCTTGATTCTGGTTAATTGGAGGATTCTGAGTCTAGGGTGGATTGTGGTTCAACGGAGGGTTCATGGGTTGATTTACAATCTGATTCTAAAGTGGGACTTGATTCTAGGCCTAGTTCCACAACTGGTTCTGGTTTTGTAGCTGATTTTGGTTCTGTAACTGATTTTAATTCTGCAGATGAGGAACATTCCTAGCCTGCCATGTTGCGATTGTATGTGGTAAGTTCTCGATAGTATGATCAATTGCAATAAAGTATGTACATGAACACTGTAAATGTGGGAAATGTCTCTAGTAATGTCCAAATACCCCACAATTGTAACACTGGATAGATCCACGATTGTGTCCTCCTCCTCTTCCTCGAAATCCTCCTTGTTGCTAGTACTGCAACTGATCCATCTGTTGTGGTGTGGGATTCAGCTGCTATTGAAATTAGTTCATTGCTTTAACATAATGTGGTTGTAGATGAGGCATCGCCATCTGATTATACTCGGTCTATGCTAAGAACTGTGGCTGCAGTGCAAACTGCAGTTGTAGTTGCGATGGTATAAATTGCATCTATGGCAGTGGAGTATACTATGGTTGAGGTTGGTATTTTACCACCTCAAGTTGTGACTGTGGTTGCTATACTACGCAATGATATTCTCCCTTCACAATGTATGAACCATACGTCCTTTCCTGAAGCAGATCATATGCACGATAGTCTTTATCTTCATGCCCCACTAATCGAAAAAAATAAAAATATAGGTTGGTTGGACTTGACACCATCTTCTGCATGTAGCTACATTGTTTGTGTTGGTGCCCATAGACTTGACATATGCAACACCATGGTACACTTCCTCCACTCAATGGGTTCAGCGCCCTAGATAGCAAATAATTCCACAAGTCAGGGAAAGTGTCTTTAGTGTGTCCATCTGTGCAACAACGAGTGCACCAAATATATTCACTATTCTCTTTCCCTTTCTTAATGTCTTGCAGCTGAAGCGTCAATTTCTCTATCTGTGCCTAAATTTGGTTCATACTAGCTACATTCTCCCAAACAGGTGAAGCTTCTAACTTCATTGCAATCTCTAGAGCTTCGCTCGGTGTCATGATATTCTATTGCATCAGTGGTTGCTGGATATGAGGTACCAATACTGCGATAAACCATTATTTTTACTGAACGTCGCTCATATCAAAACTGACCCTCGCCATCAATGTCTTAAATTTTTTATCGAAGTCCCAAAAAGTCTCATTAGGAAACTGCTTAATCTATTTTAACTTTGTAATACACTGTGCTTTAGATTTTGCATTTCTGAATTCTTGAATTATTCCCTTTCTGATTTCATCCAATGTCTTTGCAGGTGTCCCCATAGGAACTTGGATGAATTTCATGTACCAATCCATCGTACAACCCCGAAGAGTAGTCGCCAATTGGCCTTTATTGACATCATCATCAGTAGTTTTCTTGACTATCCACACTACTTCGCATAGAAACCAATACTGCTTCGGATTGTCAATCCCGTTCGCATGAAACAAAGGTAATTTCATATCATCACCCACCTCCTGGGCCTTCTTCCTGTAGATGCTAACCTACCACTAGAATTATATTGGAACGTCGGGCAAGTCATCGTGGAACTTGTGTTTCTTCCTGATTTTTTATTAGTGCGCGGAGGCG
The DNA here is from genome assembly GCA_001517045.1 of Pseudotsuga menziesii. NCBI lineage: Eukaryota > Viridiplantae > Streptophyta > Pinopsida > Pinales > Pinaceae > Pseudotsuga > Pseudotsuga menziesii. Next base: position 10,863 of record LPNX011106473.1, on the reverse strand, counting down.
TAGGTACGTTGTTGCTGGGGTTTGATCTTATCATTGTTTTGCGAGTATTTTGGGTCTAGTTGTCCTCTTTTTCACTATAGGTTCGCTTCGTCCTGTGTGGTATTCCATCACGGTCTTTCGTTTTGATCATAGCATGACCTTCCCTTGTCCTCTTCCTCTTCTCTTGTCAAAACCTTTCTCCTCCCCTCGTAAAACAACTTTCTTCCTCGACTTCCCTCATAGTCTCATCGAAACTTGCACCCATCTACCCCTTATCTTACCATTCATATACCCCCTTTAGTTGCCGTATCCACCACCTCCATACACTAGAGTTCTACTACTCGAGGTGCATCTTCAGTATACCATTTTCACAGACAAGCATTTTAATTGACAATTGTAGCGATAATAAGAACCTACCTATGTGTCCTTTGAAAAATTCCCTTTCTGCTTCGCTGTAGGACTTGGTAGTATCAACTACAAAATTAGTGATATATCCTTCTAGGATACTATCCAGCCAGACCTCAACAGCTCATGATGCTTTGTTATTAGTTTCTTGCAGTTCTTAGATCAATTCAGGGGTCCAGGATGTTAGTTCTCCTCCTTGTAAATTTTTCTTCTTGTAAGTGAATTGGGCCAACCACTCCTACAGTATGATTGGAAACTCACACAAAAAATACTCCTGAGGACCATCGTGTATGTATCTCGCCAACCACTTGTTTGTCGTTAGTCCAGGGTTCTAATTTTCTACTTCAGCAAACTCTCGCAGCTTCTGATCAAACCAATCTTGAATTTTTGGTCGTGTCGGATGCCACATATCATCCTCTCAGCTGCAACAAGGTCCTAGTGATAGAACCATTCGTTGGCTCAATCCCAATCAACAAAACACTTTTGACAAGGTTTCCCACTCTTTCGACACTTGACTCATTGCAATCTCCCTAAGCATCGGCCCAGACAGGTTTTACCCTATCTGGAAACACCCATGATGTGGATGAAGTCTCACCCAAGATGTTCGAGGGAGGGCTGACAGAACCAAGTTTTTGCAGAATGGAAGAGGACTATGGGCATCAAAAATTCATCAATTTATCAAATTCAACCAATCACTTAATCATCAACAGAACTTATTAGAACTATTCATTATTGATCGCATCATTCATTTACCACAAAGCTAACCATGTTGTTGTGAAAATAGATCCAAAAAAACAACATCATTCTTAAGCAGTAAACATTGCATCATATATCCATGTCGCACACATTCACCATTGGATTGCAGAAACAGAAAAACAAAAAGAGACAAAAAGATAAAAGTATTCTGATCAACCCTCGTCTTTCCATATTACTTCTGTGCAATCAATCATAGATCCAAAACAAACAACAATTCAATTCTCCGTCTAGGATTCTCTATGATGAACATGAATCATAATCAAGATCACCCTTACATTCACAATTCTTCTTCTATTTATAGGTTTGCACCTTTACATGCATGGTCCACTTCTAACTAACTCCTAACTGGTTCTACCAACTAATGACCAATATCCACAAAATATGGCCAAAAGTACATAACGTAACACAAAATATTCAAAAGTAGTCTATCTTCTGCATTGCGTGCTATCTTTGTCTTGCCTGGTGTCTTCTAGGCTTGCACGGCATCAGTGATGTTGCACAACTAACTGATCCTCAACCCCTTGCCAACATTGATCTAGATGACTATAACATTGGACCATGGGTTTTTTTTTATCATTGGAGCACTTTACCCTTAAGCACATGGTTACAGAATCAAGGTCTCAAAGACTAAATCTGGGAGAGAAAGAGAACTTCTACTACTCCAAATGGGGAAAAACTTACAGATGGTGCTATTTTAATAAGTCCTAATAAAGATGAGGTGCAAGTTAATGGTACTTCTGTAGATGGTGTGTTTCCCTCTACATTATAGATTCCTACACATGATAGTGATGTCAAAACCCCTACTTCTACTAGACATGGTCTAGAGATAACACATTCATCTAAAAAGGACTGAAGGAGAAAGGGACATCAAGATCAAGTCTTAAAATAGAACTTGGAAGGTTGGATGCATTTGAGACAGGCCAATCATCTATCTTGAAAGATTCTACCCGAAAGAAATGAGAGCCAAGGAGTGTCCATGTTTTGTTTAGTCATGGCTTGGATGAAGTTCTAGTAAATAAACAACGAAAGGTATTTTTAAAGTGTTAAATACTTTTATGATTTTTTAAATATTGGTCTAGTCATTCTTACAAAAGGAACATTGGTTGGAAGATATTGAAAAGGATTGGAGGTCAGGACACAAATTCACCTACAGATTGTACTTACTTTGTCACGGATAAGTTTGTTTGGACAAGGAACGTGATAGAATCAATGACTGTTGGCAGACCCATTGTCACAAACTTATGGTTGGAGAACTATGGCTAAGCAATCTATTTTATCGATGAAAATAAATACATTTTAGAAGATTCCAAGAAGGAGAAAGAGATTGGTTTCAGCATGTCTGCTTCTTTGGAGAGTGCACAACAAAGGTCTCTCTTGCAAGTGCGGTGGTTATGAGAAATTTATTTCATATTAGGAAAATAATTGTAAGATTATTTAAGAGTCAAGACAGATGGGTATCAGTTGAATACTTCTAAGCCTTCTTAAAGAATTTTCAATTTACCAATTATATTCTGATATAGTGCATTAGCTTTTTAATTTCCTGTACCAACAATATGTATGCGTATTTTTAATTCCTTCCGTTCAAACTTACATATAGTATTTAATGAGCTCTACCTTATTGTGCAAAATAAAAGAACATTTATCACCACAAATACAAAGCGTGAGAAAGATTCAATTGTATATTTGGTCAAAGCAACTAACAGGTAGGTAATTCTTACACTATTCTTACTTATAACTTCCTTGACCAGACTAAAAGGAGCAGTTATTTCTATGTAGACTCAAATAAAAAAGAGATGATTCTAAGATACGTTATTGAAGGGGCTAAAAGGATGGAGAAAAATTGGAAATGGAAAATATACTATTATGAAATTATGGCCTTGAAAGTTAGTTGAATTGGAAATTATCTTCCATGATTGAATCTAGAATCGGGAAATTAAAAAAACAGAATATAATTATGGTAAATACAAAAGTTTCCGTCCAAAATTGGGAAATACTTTCCCAAGGTGAAAGAAAGAGAAGAATAGTACTAATGGAAGAACTAGAACATTAGATTTTGGTTGGGTGCAAAATTTATTTTCTAAGACCTTCTTTAATGCACCTCTTTGTCTGATCCCAAATAGGTGTAGCTTGTGGTGTCCCTTTCTGAAGGATATCTAAAACCGGAAACAGTTATGGGAAAGAATACTCGGCTTTGAGGTAGAAAGGTGCTGCAATAAACCATTTAAACCTTTAAAATTGGCTAATTGTAATCAGAAATGGATTGCATTCTATAGTTACTTCCATCCATTTATGAAGCTAGGAAATATTGTAAAGGCATGCTTTCTTAGTCATTTGGAAATGGAATAGTAGTGCTCATTTATGTTCATCATTGATACTACTTATAATACTACAAAAACTATTGATGTAATTGAAAATAGTAGCAAAAAATATGATAGAAATAAATCTTAAATAACATATCTAAAATCCAAAAGAAAATAATGCTGGTGGTTACATCTACACACCTAAGTGGATTGTGTTGAAAAAATTGTGCTTATGGAAAACCTCTGAGAAGACATGGATCTTTTGGGAAAAGGATTAACAACAATATTAAATCCCCACTAATCACACCCAACCTCTCTTATATCACTGCAGATTTCCGACTTGCAGAATAACTCTGCAAAACAACATGCTCCTTTTGTAGATTAGTGCTGCTAGAAGATGTGCACTAGTATCTTGTAGACATTGCCTACTCATAACCAAATTGTGCTTAACTGTTCCACGCGAGTACTTAAGAAGGTTAAACATTTAGTGAATAGTGAACAATATACTCAAAATTGTACCAATCACACATGAGAAAATTATCATGCCAAATAAGATAAGATAATTTTATTAATGTCTACAGGTAACCAAAAAAGTAAGTTAGTGGGACTAGATAATACAAAAAAACACATGCAATGTGGGAGTTCCTCTTGAAAACTAAAAGTTAAAGAGATACATTTAAAAAAAATTAAAGAAAAGTGAGGATGGTGGTAGACATTTAGGTTATTCCAAAAGTGTTCACACCATGTTTAGGGTGCTTTAAGAGATTTGGGTTACATGATGTATGTTCAGCTCCTGTATGGTCCGAGATGGATTGTAGTGGGTAGAGATCTGGTGGGTCGAGAGCTACATTTGCATATAATTTTTTGTTTTAGAATTTATATTTTCATATATGTGTTTTATTTTAAGTATTATTATATTGTGTTAGAGCTTGTTGGAAGCCTACTAGCGTAGGCCATGTTATTTATTGATCCTGTTATGTTGAACTGCGACCACCTTTGAGGTTGCTAGTATTGAGTTGTGACCTTGTGGGATTCCTTGGATTGATCTATGACCTATGATAGGACAAAAACATGATCTATGTGGGTTGTTTAGACAGAACCATGACCTATGCGGGTTGTTTGGAAAATGCTTCATCATTGTCACCATATTTATATTTTTTTCTTAGCTTTAGGGTGTGAATTGATTTTTGGTAATTCAAACCATGTCAACCTCTAATTTTGAATAGGTAATTCATTGTGTCATTTGAAATATTTTTTTTGGTATGAACAAGGATATTAGAACTATTAGGTTTGGAATATGTTCATGGAACATACAACTTTCTAAATCTACCTAGGGTGCAAAGAAACCATTTAGTGCAATGGGAACTAACATCTTCTCTTCAATATTCATACCGATAAAAAAGAATTGATCTCTTGGATATGTGTCATAAGGTATCTCACCATTATGCCTTTAACATCACTCATGCATGTATTGGTGAGGTTGTTCAACCTGCTGCAACATGTCGAGCATGTTTAAACTTTATATATGTTTTTTGTGCTCCTTTTCAGCCTCTTTGAGGCTACTACTATGTATGGAAGTGTTTCGCAATATGATGGACGTGATAGAGTGCGGGTTAAGGCTTCCTATGCACATTTCAAAGGAGCTTCTATTTGCTTGATGTATGATTGTCCTAAAAGACTGTCAATTATTGCAGCAATGGGATTGAAATTTCATCCTCATTTCTATATTGTTTTGATTAATACCTTGAGGTATGCATTTGTCTCACTCTACCCTACAATTACCTATCTATCTCTCTCTCAGGTATGTCCATTGTTTCGTTAGTGACTTGTCTTCTAAGAGACAAAGTGTGATCGTAATATATCTCTGAGTATAGAAATTAAGGAAGGTCTAAACTACATTGTTTTCTTCTTTTTGTCCATTTATAATTTTATTGCATGTGCTTGACTAATTATGCTATACATCTATGTGACTCTGCATCCATTAGACAGGTAGAGTAAATTACTACTTTCATGTTTTCAATTTCTTTTTATTTTGTTTAAATAGTGGCATTCCAAGTGGGAATTTTGGACAAAGTTGAACAGTTGTGGGATATTTTCTAGCTCTCTTTCAAGGTATAAATGATAGTGGGATTGGCATATTCTATCTTTAACTTTTATTTTATTTTATAATTTATATATCAATCTGAACATGGTTTCTTACCTTGATTGTAGGTTAGTGGCTGTTTAAGTCACCTCTGAATAAAATGATCACATAAGTATGCATACTTCTTGTCAGCAAGCAAACTCAAAGGTATTGTTGCTAATATTTCATCTCATTTCATTTCCATTTATCTAATGGATAAGAGTACTTAGATTTAATTCCCATTCATCTTGATGTGAAATGGAATTAGTTTCATATTTCTTTTTACTATTCTATACACATTTTGGGTAATGAGTTGCTCCATTTTCTCATCATTTGCTTTTATATAAATTGAAATTCTCCTTTCAATGACATCATACACCACTATCTTCAAGTTACTTATGAATTTTCAGTCAAATTTAGATATCTTGGCATGACTCGGTAGATAGTTTAACATTGGATGCATGCTTGTCAATATTCCTATAAATTTCTAGTATTTTTTCATTTTGCTTCATTCAAGCATACAAAATAATGATTATCAAGTTACTATAGATACATAATGGCGTACCTTTTAATAGTCCTTCAAGTCTTTCAAATGCATTTATTAAGTGCAAAAAGGACTTGAAGGACTAGTACCGGGTAGCCTTATTGTGGATCTATAGTAACTTGATAATAATGATTTTGTATGCTTGAATGATGCAAAATTTGTTTGAATATCATCATTGTCAAGCAATAACAACTTCTTAAAAGGTTCTATCTCAATGGTGGAGAACCTTCATAATTATAGGCAGGAGGTTGGTGGTTTGATTCCTCTATGCCCTATCATAAATTTGTGACTACGAAAAATGACTAAATTCACATATATACAACTATTAGTAGCTAATTTTTCTTATCTTATAGCACGACTAATGTTAAGTAATATTTAGCTTAGCCATTAATATGTTATCATCTAGTAGTTTATTTAGTCATATATTTGGTCATTAATTGTTGCAATCAATGACTAAATTAGTGACTAAATCTGTGACTAAATCAATGGCTAAATCATTGACTATCAGTGACTATTTCATTGACTATCAATGACTAAATCAATGACTAATAAGTCAACCTATTAATGATAAGTGAAATACGACTAAGTTAGTTAAGCTATAAGATAGTGGAAATTAGCTACTATTAGTCGTTGACGCAAAACTAGTCGTTTATAGACGTATTTTAGTCATTTTTTCAGTCATTAATACCTCATTTTGTACTAATGGTTGTGGTAAAGGAGGGATCCAAGAAGTCAAGAGAAGGAACCTTTAAGCAAGGGTCAGTCTTGAATCATATTATTTGGAAGAGGGCCTCCACTGATGTCAAACAAGAGGCCCTGGAAACTGCAGTTGCTATGGGAGCTTTCATTGGGGAAAATTTTATTTAGTTTCCCTACTGAATAAAGAAGTGGAAGAAAAGGAGCAGGAATTGCATAATTCCAAACAGGACCAAGCATAGGCCAATGATCAACATAAGTAGGAATTACAAGACTTGAGAGATGAATATCAAGGGAAGCTAATGCAGCTTCTACAGAATAATGATCACCTCAAGAAACATCTTGAAAAGGCAGAAGGTTTGAATAATGAACATGCTCAAAAGACCTCCACCCTTGAGCAACGGCTCAAAGGCCTACAACTTATATATGTCACTTCTTCATTCTCCAAGTTTACAGAAGAAGAATTCAAACAAATAGCCTATTAGATTCATGATGAATTGTATCAAAGAATGGTTAGCTTGTTTGAAGGATTCAACGAAGTGCAAGAAACATATAATGCATTTGAGCGACGGTCTGACATTCTCCACGATCACAACAGAAGAATAAATGAAGCAACAAGGTATTTTGATAACTTAGTCGACTAGCAAAAGTATATCAAGGATAGAACTAGTGATTTTCCAGTTTTGGACAAAGGAGAACTCAAGAGGATCCAAGTTTCAATTTAGACATGGGAGAGTGTCTGTGACCTGGTAGATTCTATCATCAAATATGGACAAGTGGTTTGTAAGAGAAGGTGGTTTGCTTCAAAAAGCTTACTTAGTGTTAAACCACTTATACTATGAAACAAGAACTTTATACTAAGAACGAGAACTCTAGCCATAAAAACTATGATTTTTGCATAAAAAACACCAAAAACACCCCCAAAATAGAAAAGTGTTGATACCAGTATACACGCTTTTTTTTTCGGGGTAATAAATACAGCCATGGACTAAACATCACATACTGTTGTTTACAAAAACTTTAAAATCAACCTCAAAATTGGAAAAAAAAATTTCTTCAAGAGATGAATTACAACTTTTTTTAAACTTGCATACTAAACAAACAAAAAATATTTCATAAATAATTTCACCCATCTAACCATATTAAATCAAATAAATTGTGATGTGATTCATAATGAAATCGTATATTAGACTGTATAAGAACAAATGTTTCATATAAATATTCAAAAATTCCTTTAGAGTTTCAATTACAAACATCATACTAGTAAAAAACATCTAAAATGTTTCATGTGAAATTATTCAAATTCATCCATGGATTTTGACACCCCATCAGAATCTACATTTTCTGTAGATGAAAAACTGGATGAAGATGTAGATGACCCAAATTATTCTATATTATCAATGGGTGCACCATCTGAGTCTACATCTATGCCCATCACTTCAGATGTCAGATTCCTTCAGGATCTATGACTTGGTTTAGCCTACTCTCATCTTGCAACTTCTTCTTTTGGCAACAACCTCTTGATAATCTCTATAGTCTTGGAGCAAAGATTGCCTTTCTTTTTAAACTTGAAATCATAAGCTAGTATATCAACTTCTTGTAATTTCAAGATGTCAATGGGGCGACGATTTGTTTTTTACCCTTTATTTTTCTTTTTCCTACAATTATTATTTTATTTTTTTAAATTCATGTAGTATTAATTAAAGCACGGCCTACCCCTTATCCCACAATTTTTAGTTTTGATTTTTTTTTAATATTTTTTGTTTATCTACTTAAATGTCACCTACTCTCTAAACCTCCTAACAACCCCAACATTACAATAAAAAAATTAAACCCCTAACTCCCCCTCTCCACAACATTACATTAAAAATAAATTAAAACATCCCCACAACATTTTAATAAAAAAATTAAACCCTTAACCCATAAACCCCACAACATTACATTAAAAAAGAATTAAAAAAAATATAAAACACCTTCTTCCTAACCCCTGAACCCCAACAACATTACATTAAAATTTTTTAAAACAACACAAATTATTTTTAAAAAATATTTATTTATAAAAACAATAATTAAAATTAACAATTCTATGTCAACTTTGAAAGCATGTAATCCCATCATTTTGGACAAGCTCTATGTGAAAACAACACTATCATTAAAACAACGTGTCACCTTTACATATGGATACAAATATTTGCATTATATCAACCCAACATTACCAATTACCAAACTTGACCCATACAAACTCTAGCTTTTGCATTATATCAACCCAACATTACCAATTACCAAACTTGACGCATACCAACTTTAGCTTTTCTTAATTTAAATTGTTACATGAAATGTCATCCAATATTTTATTTGAAAAGTCATCCAAGATCGTGATGTGTAAGAATAAATAGTTTGAAAAGTCATCCAAGATCGTAATGTGTAAGAATAAATAGTTTGATATCCCTTTAGACTTAATGTGCACATATTTATATATGGTAGTGTAACTTGTGGCGCGATTCTCAGACATTAGACTCTTTCATAGACACAACCATTTATGATAATATGTGAGGTGAAATAGTAATAGAAGAATACAATACAAGAAAAACACGCCATTATAATGAACCATTAACATCATAAAAAAAAGATATTTATTTTATCTATTTTTAACATAATCTTGATCAGCATTACAAGCCTTACAATACATTAGAATAAACAAAACACAACAACATATTAATAGTCAGTATCAATACTTATACTTATCTCCTTACTGTCCTTGACCTCACTTTCTCTCTCTAACCTCTAATATGAAAAATCCTTTATAATCATATAGTCATACCTTTAGGTTGTGAGATTCATTCAAATCACTATCCTTGACCTCACTTTCTCTCTCTAACCTCTAATAGAAAAAATCCTTTACAATCATATAGTCATACCTTTAGGTTGTGAGATTCATTCAAGTCATTGTCTTATGCAATAGATGTTATCTACTAGTTGACTATTTCATGCATCTCTAATGCTTTATAGCCCTTTGTCATTCTATCTCTCAAAACTTAAGATTTTAGTGTGATATTTTGGCTTTTGCTTCAGACTACTTTTAATATTCTTTTTTAGTATTGTCAATTACCTTTGACTGTGTAGTATCACTGAAAACATGTTTATTTACAAAGCTTTCCCCACCATATGTTCATCATGTTTATTTTGCAAAGCTTCCCCCACCACCTGTTCATCAAAATGAAGGGACGAACATGGATCGCAAAGCATTGATGCTTCTAGACTTTTATCCATTTTTCTTTAACTTTAACTATTATGTAATCCACAAACATTACTCACATTTGTCATTCAACCATTACAACATAAGTTGTATCCTTTTCAAATATTAAAATCAAGCCACCCTCATTTTGTTACTTAAGTCTTCGGCAAAGTGTGTGATATGGGGAATAATTAATTGATTTAGTTAATGAATTTAATTTTATACAAAAAAATTAATATTATATAGACACAAGAATATCATTTTGTTACTTAAGTCTTCGGCAAAGTGTGTGACATGGGGAATAATTAATTGATTTAGTTAATGAATTTAATTTTATATAAAAAATTAATATTATATAGACACAAGAATATGGTAGGTAAAAATGCTTGTAGTTTTTGAAGAAGTTGTTGAAAAAGTTACACCAACAAATATTGTAAGGAAAGTTGTTGAAGTTATTGACATTTTGAAGAGGATAAAAATATGTTTTAAGAAAAAAAATAGAAAATGGGTTATGAAAATTAATATTATAGATATACAAGAATGAAGGAGGTAAGAATGTTTGTAGTTCTTGAAAAAGCTGTTGGAAAATTCATACCAACAAATGTTGTAGTTCTTCAGAAGGGGAGATCATTCATTTTCATGAGTCCGCATCCCAGAGCTACGCTGTGGGTTGAACTTTGGATTTAACTCCGATTCCGAACCCAACAAGGTCTCATGGTGAATGATTATGGCTAAGTTCTTTCATGGGGGAGGGAGGAGGAAGGAGGCTCCGCTCCCTCGGGCGCCAAAGGGCCGCCCGTTACTGGTGGCGCGATTCTCAGAATCG
>LPNX011106467.1:67727-87062 GCA_001517045.1 Pseudotsuga menziesii | reverse complement strand
AACCAGTGTCGTCTGGGGTCTTCGTCACCCTCATAAAGGGGAATCTGAGCAGATCCGTGACCCATGTCGGAGTCACTGTCACTACTCTCTGATGATGTCAGGGTTGGGGGTGGAGGAGGGGGTGGGGGAGGTGGTGTTGTAAGGGGTGGGGTTGTTGAGTCGGACGAATCTGTCAGGGTGACGATGGGGTTTTGGTCGACGGAACTTGTGCTCCCGTCGGGTGTCGACTCTTTCTCATCGAATAACGGATTGTTGATAATTTGTCTTCTTAACGACTCACTGTCACTTTGTGTGCCCAGGTCTAACTCTTGTGTATCTTCTGAAGTTGTGTGTGGCAGGGGGGGTGCTCCTTCATGTGTCGGCAAGAGCAAGTGGATACTACGAAAGGAGGGTGCCGTTTGAAAGGTCACCCAATTACCTTCGATCGGTCGATGTATGATGAGATGTCGACCCGGGTATGGTTCATCGCCTAGTCGGCTCTAGAACGTAATGTCACCAGCTCTTAGTCGAAGGTCATCTTCAATAGTAGTTTGTATTCTAGTACGCGGACTTACTGTGGAAAGGGTTACTCCTTCGTCGGGAACAATTAGTTGGAGAGCTTCTGGCTGCTCTATCCACATTTCATCATCTTCAGGGGACACCTCTTCTTCTTCGCCTTCCCTGCGTCGGTCATGACCCGACTCTGGCGGTACTTCATCATGGTCGGTCGCCCTAGGGTTTTGCTGCAGCTCTGCGGCCCTTTCGCGTCTGGCTTCCCTTTTCTTCTGTGTTTCATCCCTTTCGATTCTCTTAATGTCCGACATACTGTAGTACAATACTATGCCTTCAGTTCCTCTTCGGTTGATTATGCATTACTGGTGACGACGACTCTGGTCGACTAGGATCCACTATGCTCTAGGTCCGACACACGACCAGCTCCCCCCCCATATCCTACCCGATGCTTTTTAGAAAGCTCGGATGGTGTCTACTTACTCAGGAAGTATTCCCACTCCCTTTCAGCAATGAATTTTTCCCACTGCTTCTGCTTCTCCGCCCAGTTAGTGTTTGAGGGTGGTTCACGTAATAGAGGTCGAGGTTCGACAATGTGACCAGCTCCTTTCTCTATCAGAAACTTGAACAGTAAAGCTGGTAAGGAACACAAGAATTAATCAGTAAGTTCTGTGAAAAATTTCTGTCGGACAGTTTCCACAGAGGTCCTGTCTTCGACTGCTTGTTCCTCACAGAAGTCGTCGGCTATCTTCTCGAACCACTCCGAGAGATTTGTACGTCCTCCTCGGATCAGTTTCTGGAGTAACTGTGCTTCTTTAGTCTTGTCCGGTTTTCTCATCCAAAAGCTGCTTCAGTAGATGTGGCACGGATTCGACAAATTTTTCGTGAGTTTCAGTGAAAAATCTGGCTTTTGCTTCTGCGACTGTCAATCTGTTCCTTCTTGCGTAATTTTGTAGATAGTTAGCAAGTTTTCGCTCCCACCAGTCCTTGATCTCCTGCTCTGGTATCATATGTGAGCCTATATTCCAGTTATGTACTACCGGCAACGGAACCAATGTTGTAATCTCACAGATCACATAAGGTTACCAATAATACATACAAAAATACATAGAATATTCACAGATACAAGAGACAAGAACTGATAAGATGAACAGATTACATTATTCTCAATAGATCATACAAAGCCAAGAACTGAACTACGTTCTTGAGTGGCTCAACAGCCTAATATACAGGTTACAAACAGTTACAACATAACTACCTGTCGGTTCACCGAACCGACACGACTCTTAGTTAACAGACTAACTACTGTGTTTACTCAGCCGACCGACGTAGTCGGTCTCTCGACTTAGTCGGCTGATCGACTAAGTCAGTCTTCGTTCAAGTCGACTTATGTCGACTTGCTCCTTCTACAGTGTATATATGGTGATCATAAAGTGTTGGATTTGGGGAAATGAAAAAAGAGTGTTATGGATTCCACCCTTATTATAATTTTCTCTTTCACAATACTTGATGCATATTTCATTGTATTCTATGCACTCGCTACCCTAGTTATGTAAAATGTATCCCTCACAATGTTTATGCTTCACACACTTCTCTTTCACAAATCAATCAGAATTTCTGTCTAATATGCTTGTTATAGTTATGAAGTTTAAGGTTGTTAATTTAGAGCTCTAGATTGTCCTAGATGTTTTTTCTGTTGCATATTGCATATTTAATGGATCGAACATATTGGCACATATTGCTTATATTAGAAGCATCGTTGCACATTGTTGGTGTATATCAATGTTAGATAGGTCTGTGTATATCGAACATATTGGCTCTTTAGATTAAATGTACCAACTGTGCCTGCTTAAATCCAGATTGACAAATACAGAATTCATAATAATAAGGTATTTGTAATATTTAGTTTGGGACAGAGATACATAAAAAGAGAGATTTCCACCCGATTTCTTCTTTAACCTAGTTTGTCTGGCTGCTGTCAGAAATCTTCTCAATTTCATTCTTTTTAGTAAAATTGGTGTAAAAAATGTGGCTTATGTATTTTTTAATGGATGTTGCAGTTGGTGATTTGAACCATCTAATCTCTGCAACAATGAGTGGAGTTACCTACTGCCTGAGGTTCCCTGGTCAGCTGAATTCAGATCTGAGGAAGCTGGCAGTGAACTTGATCCCCTTCCCCCGCCTTCACTTCTTTATGGTGGGATTTGCACCCTTGACCTCACATGGTTCATAGCAATACAGAGCCCTCACTGTGCCTGAGCTCACACAACAGATGTGGGATTCCAAGAACATGATGTGTGCTGCTGATCCCTGTCATGGCAGGTATCTAACTGCATCTGCCATGTTCAGAGGCAAAATGAGCACTAAAGAGGTGGATGAGCAGATGATGAATGTTCAGAACAAGAATTCCTCCTACTTTGTGGAATGGATCCCCAACAATGTGAAATCCAGTGCATGCGATATCCCACCAAAAGGCTTGTCCATGTCGTCCAATTTTATTGGGAACTCAACATCCATTCAAGAGATGTTCAAGAGAGTGAGCGAGCAGTTCACTGCTATGTTTAGGAGGAAGGATTTCTTGCATTGGTACACTGGTGAGGGCATGGATGAGATGGAATTCACTGAAGCAGAGAGCAACATGAACGATTTGGTGTCTGAATACATGCAATACCAGGATGCTAGTGCAGAGGATGATGAATACTACGATGATGAAGAATCAGCTCGGGAGAGCTAGAGCATGTAAATTAGTGATGCCATCATCAACCGCTAGTTGTTTCAATGCCTAGTAGTTGTTTGTGTGTGGATTTCATTTGCATTTCTTGTTGTTTCGTAGGCTCTGCTCTGGTCTCATAGGTTTTGGAATTGAATGCATAAATAGTGTAAACAACTACTACCTATGTTCTTAATTTTGTTGATCATATGAAATATCAACAAGTTTTTGAATTTGCTCATCTCATATATAACGTCATAATTGAATTATTTTTGTCAATATATTTGCATCATCCATATGTATTTCATGTGAATGGAAATGATACAAGGCTATCTATCCTGGTCTTGAATTTATCTCATGCATCTTACCTTGGATTCCAGCTTTGGATCAGAATACAAGTTTCTGGAATAGTCATCATGACATCTTGCACGTCCATTTCTGCGGAATGTTTTGATAGACTTTATTTTAAATTTTGCAAATTCATGAATTCCATGTTTTATAGAGTTGTTATTGGATTGTTTGGTTCCTGGTTAACAGGGGAAAATGTTTCGCTAGACTCATTGAAATTATTTTGCTATAGTTGGGTTGATCAACATACCTCTTGACACATTTAACTCGGTGTTGGCTGTAACTAACTACAGTATATTGGGTATATGTTATTTTTTTATACTGTCATTGTTATAACACAATTGATCCAATGTTCGCTGAAATATTTAGTATATTGTGCATGATTCCCGACTTTCATCTATAAAAATTGGATTGTTTGACATACAAGCTAACACAATTAAACTAGTGTTGTCTCCTGCGGTTAATCATCATTAAATCATAGTAGCTAATTCACACTATATATTGTGCAGGATTCCTGTTTAACTGGGGATAATATTTTTCTTTAGTTGGGTTGATCAACTACCTACTGACACAATTAACCCAGTTCTGTTTGTGTAGCTAATTGACAGTATATTGTGCTCCTACAGTTGATCATATTTTTATACATTGTTGTTATAACACAATTGAGCCAATGTTTCGCAGTAACTAATTAGTATACTGTGCATGATTCCTGACTTTTTATTTTAAAAAGTTGGATTGATCGACATATGTGCTATAGTGTTTGACTGGTTAACATACTGGTTAACTGGAGCTAATATTTTACCTAAATTTGATTGCTTGTGACATACATGGAGTTAATGAGTGATTGGAATGAGTGATTACCATTATCTTTAACCATATGTGATTACCATTATCTTTTGTATTTTTTTTTTTAAAACACACACAGGCGTCGGTTAAGCGACGCCTATAACTGTTGCTTTACCAACGAAATGAAGGCTATAGCCGTCGCTTAACTAACGGAATAAAGGTTTTTTTTTTTTAAATTGACTACCATCGCTTAATCGACGGCCTTTCTGTAGCTTAACCGACGGCATGAAGGTTATTTTCTCAAAAAAATTTCACTACCGTCGAAAATATTCTGTCGTTTAACCGACGCTTTACATTTAACCGACGGTTACTTAGGTGTCGCTTAACCGATGGTTACTCAGGTGTCGGATAATCGACGACAAGTTTCTGACGCTTAAAAAAAAATCAAAGTGTCGTACATGCGACAGGGAAGTGTCGAAAATACGACATGACGGCCGTCGGATTTTTGGTCGAAATGTAGTAGTGTTTAGTTACTTTCAGTAACCTGAATTGCTTCATAGATTTACAGTTTATTATCTTTCATTCTTAATGGCTGTTTATCTAAGAATTAAATGGAAAGACAGAATAGGTAGATTTCGAATTCATTCTACAGGTACTTCAGTTCTTAGTAAGATTATCTTACAAAAGAACATATATAAATGAACATAGGTTACTCACTAAAATTATGTTTTCTCTAGTTATTTATAAACAAAATATATAATTGTAGTTTATAATTCTTAAAATATTAACAGGATAAAATATTAACTATCCAGTAATTAGATTGGTTCTATTATAAATAAATCATATATTTGTTAACTGGTTTCGTAAAATAAGATATTATAGAATATAGAAAACGTAAGAACACAATAGTTAAATAATAATTTATTTTGTGTTTATGACTAAATAAGAATACAGTTAATAAATATAACATTTATAACACAGCTCTAATATATATTTAATGAAACAATGTATTAGGTTATAATTTAGACATTAACTGAAATTAAATTCTATACTAAAAGGCTGTTCATAACAGATATTTATTTTACTGCAATAAAAACATAAACTTATTATAGTGCAGGATAATAACTAAATGATAACATTCCAACTCTCTCAGATAAAAGTAACTAAGTATAATTAATCACAAGAATAATACTACTGATACATAAGGTATTATATTTACAAAATATTCATTTAATTATATGTATGGTATAAACAATGAATGTAAATTAAAATCACTATGTATAGAAACAGTAATATTGGGAATCTATTCGATTTTAATATTACAAGTTCAAACATAATTTTTGTACTTGAAAAGAGAGTGACTGCTAGTCACTCAAGTACTTCAACATAAATATAAATTAAACAAATAGAGTTACAGTGAGCTCAACTCACCAAGCTAATTGATTTATTATAATAAATTACAGAAGTATATTTTTTTTTAACGGAACAAATTTTCAAGTTCATGTAAAACATTTCTTTTATGGTCGAGCCCAAATATCATCAACATAATACAAGTAAAAAAAAAGAAAAATAAATAAATAAATACATAAAAACAGTAAGGTACTGTAAGCTCAAAATAACCAAAAAGGACTGTTAATAACTCATATTTAAGTTAGGGTTTCAACCCTATAAATACAAAACATTTACAGTAGAGTGGAATCGGGGTTTTCAAGCCCTTATTCCAAGTTATCTTTCAACAATAGTATTTACACAGTAAATACTACGCAAAGGACTACGCACGCCACGGCCATTACAAGTTTATAAAACTGATTTTAATATACATTTACGGCCATAGCCCAAGCACTGTTGTGCAGTTCAGGGGACCCTTGTAACTACGAAAATAAAAAACAAAACGAAGTAACAGGTAGACTGAAAACCCCCAAGGGTGACAGTTAGTGACAGTACAACCATTTCATTCCAAATGGACCAAGTAAGAAGAAACGACCATGGTTAAAAACCAGGCTTACCTGTAAACCCAGAGCTGCTGCCGCAACCTCGTACAGCTAACAGAGGAGGGAATCAACCTACAACAAGAAAGGCTTACCATTAAAACCTGTTATAAAATGAGTTTTAAATTCTTTTAAACAATTTATCAAATAAAAAGAAGGACTAACATTCCTCTTACCATTTTCTTAAATGGGATGCATCCACACCAAACTATGAAATAAACCCCGAACGCAAGTAGGAGATCCATCAGCAGAAGGGAGTTAAGAGTTAACAGCGTAGCCTGTGTTATATGCAGTCCCAAAGAGTAAGAATGCAACAATCGTGGAGGATAAATTTAATCACTGACAAGGGTTCTAAGCTTGAGCATAGCAAGGGAGAAACCCTAAGAACTTTGTCATTAACCCTCGTAACGCACCAGATTTTGACACAATAACACATCTCTATAGGCAGTGAACGAACCTCCAAGGAAGAACAATGATGGGGAGGCTGTCACACAGCAAGGTAATGATAATGACTTGAGGAAAATCATAGTAGAATGAAGAATTCCCGAAGGCAGAGGAAGAATGATGGAGTTAGGGTTTGACTGCAGCCTTTTAACAATCAAATGCATGGACCAGGGAGTGCCACATTATCACGTAGATTTTTATGCGATTTGGGTAACGTTTGTATAGTCCAGGATTCCACAAATGATTTCCAATCATTTTATTGTTATTCCATAGTTCACTCATCTCGATTTGCACGTAGTATGAAACCTACAATATATTTGTCACAAAAAAATCTTGTTAGTAATCTTAAGGGCATGGGAAACCATACGACCCTTATGATTATGTTCTTATTCTATATTGCAAATTATAATCTTTACCTTGGTATTATAACTTATACCCCTTGCATATTTCCTTTCCATTTTTACGATGTTATCATCAAACGTTTATATTAATGGAAATGACAAGGTTCTTATAGAGTATAACTTAAGAGACAAGGAATAATGGTATTCTCTTAATACAAGTATCTATCTTGATACCCTAGTAATTAAGCAACCAAAGTAGATTTATATTTAACCAAGTATATATTGTTCATGCAAAGGAGTTAAGGAAGCCATCATGGTAAAAGAGGATAGAAGGTAAACTTAAAGATAATCCTTAAACTTGTTAAGTGTAAAGACATATACTATGACTCAGTTTATTACAGATTTGGCTAATGTTCTTTAAGCCAATCTGTTAATAATTCAAAACTAGAATATTATTAAGTCATGAAAAAGAATTTCTTTAATTACATAATCTAACAATGATAAGTAATTCTTTATTTATAGCGATTACTTACTTTAAACGATGTAGTATGGAACTAGCAGGTTGTATGAAAATCTATTAGATCTCTAAAGATTTAAAGTTTCTAATGAGATTTGAATAATATTACTGACTGTAAATAGATGATTATTCTTCAAACAATTATAGTATAGAGAAAATTTAAACCTCTAATACTAGCTTCTTTTATTTGACTGCAGTATGCAATGAGATTGTAATTACCTTAAGACTTGGGAGAATGAAAGTAAGAGTTGGATACATAAGATCTTTAACACTGTATAGTAATCTTTTTCAGACAAGACATAGTTTAGTGAAATGGATAACTAAAAATAGATCTTGATCTTACTTTTCTACCTGTAAAGAATTAATTAAAGTATTTGATCAAACAGTTGACAATCATGTTAGACGTGAAACATTTCTTTAATATTTTGAGGACTATAGTATACTGTGACTAGAAAGGAAATGGTTGCAACCATTACTGTTGAAACTAAATTCTATCCCTCAAGAAGTAAAATAATAGAAACAGTGAAGTAATTATACCTTGAATTCTGGAATTGTTGTTTAAGTATCTATTTCTTTACTGAGTTCATTGTTTGCGACAATCATATAATCAAATGCTTTAAAAATTCATTAAGTAGCGCCCAAAGCTTCTTACCTGTAGTCTGTAAAAACAGGAAGAACTCTCTGCATTAGCTCGGAAGCTAAGTAAGCCCAGTTTTTACATGACAGTCTCTTTTGTATGGTCGCAAAAAGAACAAAATCAGTAAACTGGAAAGAACTGTTCTACTGCTAAAACATAACCAACAAATAATTAATTTTGATAACAGATAATTAATCAAACAATTATTGATTGCATTTATTGAAATTATATGTATTTTAAAAATTTTAAATTTTTTTGAAATTTTGGGGTTCTTACAGGTCCCATAGTATTCTCACAAATGTGCTAGAATTAGGTGATAACCGAGGTATTCAACCAAATAGTGAAGGAACCAATACCCTATACGAATCTCAACAGTGCGATGATGTAGCCGAAGTTGAGCACATGAGACACAACCAACCCGAAAGGAACTAATGACTCCTTTTAAGTGGTCCAAGGAACTCATCAATAAGGTGGATGAAACCAAGATACATGGATCTCTAGGTCTATCCTCTGGAATAGGTGTGTTGACATTGATAGAGGGAGACCTTCAACTAACAAGAAATTATGTTTCCTTGATAGAAGCACGAGGGGGATAAGCAGATATGTGGAATGGTCATGGGACTGAGACACTGAATGGGGAACAGGGGCAGGGGAGTATGGGGGACTCAAAATTCCTTTGTTGAGAGTATGATGACAGGGTTGACCTGGAAAAAATTGAAACTGACTCATGGGAAAGGGATCATAGCTGTGAAACTGGGGGGACAACTACAATGGGAAAGACTTGGGGGAGTAACTAGAATAGTGATATCTAGGGGATCTAAGGGATACTCATCGTGGAGTATTCTGAACAAACACGATCCAATGGGGAAAAGAGGCCATAATGTGAGATCATATTCGATATGCAGGGGCACCAAAAGACACAGTTTGGGCCTTATTCATATTTTAAGGAGCACGAAGAAGGGATAGAAGTGTGCTCGATATGATAATATCTCATGGATTTTTGTCGATCCCAAGACAGTAAATGATCAATGGTATTTTCATGTTTAGAGAGTATGAAAACATGAAGAAGACTCCAGTGGGGTCTCTTTTTCATATGGTAGTTTCCTAATCCTGAAAAGGGATAAAAGTGTACAAAGGAGAGCTCTCTCAACCAAAAGGGGAAGAGAGACTTCTTTACAGTAGGTCATCCAACGAGGTTGGAAAATGTTAAACCTATACTGACTGGATGGTCATTCAAATAATTTTATAAGCATAAAAAAAACCAAGTTTGCTCGATAATCTTTTCATGATGATAGGGCTATGTTACGGAGAGAAATTCCTATGGCTTGGGGTACCACAATAGACAACTTGACTCCAGAAATAAATCTTTCCCAATATGCAAAAGAAATAAAATGTCTAACACTAAAGGACCAGACCTCGTACCTTATTCCAGACGATTGAAGTAGATCCCCATTGAGCTTTCCAATCTTCAGCTTGAATTGCTATAACACTTCCTCAACAACAAGTAAACAATACAAGCATACTATATATCATGGTGTTAGATCTATTCTGGCATATATAGTCAATAATGTAAAAGCATTTGACATAATCCCATGGATAAAACATTCATTCAAATACACATTATTGGTCAGGAAAAGATATTTCTATTAATATAAATCATAGATTACAAGATACAACCTCTGATGGCATGTATGCGAACCGGAGAAACTAAATCCCCCACTTGGGCCTCCACCACCTCAATCCTCCATCTCTCGATAGCAAGCTCACTAGCAAAAGGAAATCTTGGGAAGAACACAAAAGTGCTCCAAGGGACAAAGGGATGCAGACTCAAGCATAAGTTTCGCCAACAATGGACTATAGTTTCATTGCTCTCAATTCTCTCTTATGTTTTCAATGTACCAAGGGGTTCCTTATATAGCTTTCAAAGGGATAATGAAAGGTCAAATCCGTGCAATCTCAAGGCATATGGAAGGCCAAGAGTCATATGAGTCGGATCCATGTCAAGGAAATATCCAAAAGGATTTGGATTATTCACACATCTCGATGTATGCGGTTATAGGGGTCAAACCCGCGTATGTACGCGGTTATAGGTTTAAAATCGGCGTATATCATTTTTCATATGTTTTTAGGGATGATCAAGGAAACATCAAAAGACAAAAAGTAGTCCATAGGGGCTAATGAGTCTGCAGCGGGATAGGGGAAGGCCATACAAAGTGTGATTCACCTAGAGTGGTGAAATCCGCTATAGCAGGTTATAAAAGTGCTTAAATGCAACCCATAATGATATTTTTCGTATAGTATGGTCCCAATGTCTGACAAATAATAAAAGGATACAAAGGGAAACATTCCTAGATAGAAGGTGCCAAAGTGGACCATTTCTTTTAATAGTCTATGTAGTCAAAAAATGGAGATAAAAGAGGCCACAAAGATGCCCTTTGAAATATTTTAACGAGCGTGAAAGGATGCAAGTGTGCTCGACAATATTTTCATTATTTTAGGAGTCAAAAAAGAGTTTAATAGAAACTTCGTAATGGTCATTCAATCAAGGAGGAAGTGTTCGATGTACCAGAATAGCTTATGTTGTGAACATGGCTGATTATGAATAACATTGAAACATTAGTGGGGCCTCCTTGAGGGACGATGGATGGTGGTAAAAATAAGGCCACGTTTGCAGTATGGATGGATTGGATGGCTCATGAACATGCTAATACATACAAGGGGTGATTTGTGTGGTGGCACAGAAATTGAGTTGACTTTGGGAAATGGATCGAAACAAAAATAGAAGAGCACAAGACGTGGGTCTCGGCAATGGACATAGGACAACAAACTGAACCCAATGGTGTGAATGATGTACAAAATGGACGTCGGATGACTCTATGGTGCACAAAAGAAAAATCTAGACTAGATGGAGGCCTATAAACATGGGTGACCAAATGATATGTGTCATTTTCATTGCGTAGAGATGAGTTTGAGCGGAGGGCCCTAGAACACAACTGTTGATTTCTTCTTACTGGACCGGATTTTTTCTGATTCGTGAATTAGAGGTAAGATCTCTTAATGAGCCTGTCATTTTTAGTGGTGCATTTTTGGTTTTCCTCACTCTGGGGGACTTGGTCGAGCCTGAAGGGTTCTCAGGGTCGGTTGTACTTTTCAAGGGAAAAGGAGTGACCCATGTCACACTTATCAGGAAGATAGGTGCGACCCAATCGCACCTATTAGGGAGACAAGCACAAGCCAGGTCGCATCTATACAACAGATAAGAGAAACCTAGTCACACCTGTTCATCCTTTTTGTGCGATGTGGGTCACTCAAAAAGGGAAACTTGGTACAACCTAACCCAGGATGAGGATTTGTGCATGTTTGGGCTTAACAAAGACTATGTGTATGTGCAGGATACCTCGATTCGTATGTAGAGAGAGAGACATTGGGTACCTACTAGAGGAGGTGGATGACGATAGGGTGGTACAAGATACACTCACTCGATGTGGGTTGTTAAAGTTCTTCCAGATCCTATTGATGCATTCAGAAAAATTGTTGTTGGAAAAGGTTGTGAGTTATTGAGACCAAGACACTGAGTGCTTCATCATCCAAGGTGAACATTTGGAGATCATGCTCCAAGATGTGTACTTTGTGACTGGCCTTCCATTAGTGGGTGTGATCAGTGACACAAGGCCAAATCTCCCTAGGGGGTGTTGATGGATGACCTTTTCTCGAGGCATTTCTATGCCTCAACATTTTTGCACAAGTCGAACATATTGGTGTGTGACATAGAGATTCTGGAGACTTGAGCAGTGGTAAATATGGTGCTATGCATACTAGGATCAAAGCGGCTGCACAAGATCTCAAGCGATCAACTGCTGATGGTGGAGAGCATGCTAAGGGGAAGATACTATCAGTGGGCCCAGATGTAATTGACTGTGTTTCAGCATGGGATGAACTATGATAGCTTGGTGGGAGGGGATTTCTGCTTCCCCTTGTTCTTATGTTGATTTTTGTTTGAGCGACTACCTATACTGTGAACGCATCTAACGGTGAGTGAGGGGGGACCTCACAAGCCTTGCATACTGAGGTTGTGTGAGATAATGGTTAGAGAGGGAGGCCGCTTGGTGGGTCACTTCCTCACCAGGGATATTTTTACATAGTGGAGGAAGCTTCCAATCCTTGTAGAGGGCTATCCATATGCTGGGATGGATTACTGAGGAGACCTAGAGATGCTTCGACCTCCAAGACAAGTCTGGGGACCTGACAGTACATATACATGATGATTTTTTGGTTGCATTCATATATATTTTACTATCTTGTTGGTAGCTAGATCATGTGTATGATAGATACTAATGACATATTGTGTGCATGTGCAGATGTGGGATTACACCCTCCAAATAGGTACCAGCGACATAGGGGCAAGGTGGAGGGTTTAGATCCACCCACTCATGGGAATAGACAATGCAAGAGTACGACATTGGACTCACTGTGGCTAGACATGGAGAGGTTTCTCAAGGGGGTCACCGATGATGGGTGGTAGTACCTTGACAACGATTTGATCGCCGCATCCTACAAGGATCCTCATGAGTGGATCTCTCTCATAAGGAGGATCGTGGTTGCTACTGAGTATGTTAGAGTGATGGCAAAGGGTGATGTGTCGATGGAGGAGGACTCATATGAGGACATAGAGATAGAGGAGGATGACTCAAACTAGCAGCATGTGATGTTTCCCCCAATGCATTGGTGCATCGGGATTTTTGTATGATATGTATGATCAATCGAGAAAGCATGTGGAGCTTTTTCATTTTTTACTGAACATTATCTTATGATATATATGCACATGGATGCACCTTTTATATTTTATATGAGTTTTTATGAGTCTCTTTTTATGATGTATATGGCATATG
This sequence comes from Pseudotsuga menziesii, assembly GCA_001517045.1. NCBI lineage: Eukaryota > Viridiplantae > Streptophyta > Pinopsida > Pinales > Pinaceae > Pseudotsuga > Pseudotsuga menziesii. Next base: position 73,913 of record LPNX011106467.1, on the reverse strand, counting down.
TATGCATGACTATATGATGATGCATGATGCAATTTATTTCCCATATGCAATGACTGATGTGCCATCTAGAACGTCATTATTCATTTGGTCTGCTACACTATTGATACTTCTGGGAACATGCATGATTGAAATGGATTCAAAATGTCTATCCAAGTTTCTAGTGTGCAGGAACTTTCTAAAGAGGAAAGGATCACATACCTGATAGTAGTTATTCAACTGGGAGACATGCAGTTGGGAGTCTAAGAAGACATTAAGGCAATGAATACCCAAATGGAGGGAGATGCTTAGGAGACCAACAAAACTGGTGTACCCATCTTGGTTGTTCATAGCAATACCAACACACATTTCGTCGATATGGATCAACTCATGTGACGAGGAATAAATGAACCACGCAGCCAATGTGAAATTAGGAGACCATCTACTTGCTCCATCAATGAAACCAACATAGCAAGGTGAGGTAGGATCCATCAGGAACAACCAAGGAAACAAACTCTGAGACTCATGGCAAGAATGATGCAAAACAAAAAATAAAAAAAACTATGACACAAGGGTACTCATGGTGAGCGACTTCAGGTATAGAACCTCTTGAGGTAGAGCCCATTGCAGGTATTATTCAAGACGTGGTCGTCAGAGTCAACAGGGAGATATGCCCCCTTTTTGAGGTATTGATGGATGAAATATGGGCCATACCACATGGCATCAAAATTCCCTTTCCCAAGCTTATCGTTGGCTTGGTCGTAGATGAAGACTAGGTCCCATTTGTTGAAGGTACGAGGGTAGTCATGGGAGTCATAGTGGGACTTCGACTGAGTCTTAGTTGCTTCGATCATTTGGAGAGAAGCACAATGGTCCTCACTAGTAAAGTCAAGCATAAGTAGGAGTTGTTATAATAGTGACGTATTAGGTATAAGTTCAACAACAAGGCAGAGCAACGAAATATGGCATTCAATGCGAAGAATCGATTCCATGCCATGGAATAAGTGAAATGGGGTAAAACTGGTGCCAATTTCAAGGACCTCTCTATCATCACAAAAGTGGTGTAGAGATAGATAAGGGGGATATTCCATGGTCAAGGATGGGAAAGGAATACTATAAGTAGAGATCATCTAAATGGTGTTAGTGGTATACGAGGAAGAAACTGGAGGTTGGATATCCTCAAGGATGGTAATGTCAGACTCACGAGAGTGTGTGCGAAGGTTAATAAGGAGCGACTGGTTCTCAAGAAAGTTTTGGAAATGGTGTGACTAATGACCATATATGCCACAAAATGCACATTGATGGTTGGTTCACAATGACTTGTTCTTCACCGTAGGCATGGTTTGTATGTTTACAACCGGAGCATCATCAGTCTTGACTACAGTGTGCATGTGGTTGAAAAGGAGAGGAAAATTAGGACAATTATGTGTCGCATGGCCTTGGACATTGCATAAAGCACATGTAGGAGGAGGAGGTGGTTTTGTTGGTAATTTGGGAATATTTCCCCCAACATTCTTAGGAGTAGGGGGGAAGGAGTTGAGACAGAAGCAGCCATTGGTGTACCAGGAGGTGGGAGTGAGATCGTCTTAATAGGTTGGACATGAGTCAACATGATCTTGGGAATCAGGGGAGGGGTTGGTGGGTCCAAGTACCATACAATAATACCCAAAGTGAAACCAAGCAAATTGAGAGTAGCCATGATAGGTTTACTCATAATGTTGGAAGGTGGAAAAAGGAAGGGAATCGTGCGAACAGGGAATGAACCCCAATAATTCCCCGAGGTTTGTGATTGAGGTTTTGAGGAGGTCGAAACGTTACTAGATGTGATAGTGCAAAAATATGATATATCATTCAGCGAAGGAGGAGGTGGTAAGGACAAAAAGGTGTCCATATATGAGCACTAGAAAATAATCCTGGTCCAGAGGAAGATAGGGAATGTATTGACACATTGTCAATGGTAGTTTCGATAGTAGGAATGACGTGTTTTAGTGTGGTCGGTCCCTTTGGATCATAGTACGTCAGTTGGTCGATGGTCATGATATTCCCATCATGAGGGAACATCAAGATTCAAAATACGGTAGTGGAAATGGCTCACATTGCATACATATAACTACATCCTAGGAGGAGGTTGTAATTGAGTTGGGCGTTGATAACCTCAATGTCAATCAACATTGTTTTTTCAGATTAACTCAACAAGGAAATTGATGAGGACACCTTGAGGTTGAGTAGCACAACCATCATAGGCACGCAGAGTGGTGGTAGAAGGTTCAAGGATCTAGGATTTGAGTTTCTTCCAAACAAAGGTTGACATAACACAGGTGGATTCCCCCTCAATAATGATGCATTGATGAATAACCAAATTCTGAATAGTGACCGGAACCTGGAAGGAAATGGTTGATGGCATCCATGGTCTCCTTGATCCATGTTGAAAGTGATCAACATAGATTCAAAGGGATCGATGATCCCTAATGCGTATAACAACACTTTATGTTGTGAAGGACAAGTTTTGAGAACTTCTAGAGAAGACATGGTCATGGGAGACTAGGCCAAGTCGTCAACAATACTGTAGTTAAGCGCAGCTCTAGAAATGGCCTTATTCGTGACGTGATGTAAAGGGAACCATGGGAATTTGGTAGTCCCATACATGGGGGGTCTCAGAAAATGCAAAGACATATCAAGATAAGTGGAGGTAGATTCCATGGACAAGTCAACATTTTTCATGGTGGAACCATACTGGTTTCATTGAGTCTAGAGGTTGACATCATACGATAACATCATGAGGTGATGGACACCAAGATCAATGGGTTGAACCATAGAAGTGGTTGCGGGAGTTTGTGGGTCAAAAGGTTGGGTTAGAACCAATCCTTGGTGTGGTAGGGGGTTTTGGAGCACCATGGAGGATCTGGTGATGCTAGTTTTGGCCGAGCCGGAGCAGCCCCATTAAGGTCACTTTGGTTATTCATTTGGAGTAAATAGTAGACACAATTGATATGAGGACACTGATGTGTATAATTTCCAAAAGTATTACAAATGGAAAATGGATGGTGAGTTCACAATTGTGGGTTCTTCCCAGGTATAGAAGGATGATGAGGATTTTATACAGGGGGTTCAACTCTATTATTGTTCAGAGGGTTGGGTTGTTGGAAACCTCATTGAGGCTAGTTGTTACCCTAATTAATACCTTGCTTATTCTTTCCCTGCCCTTATTGGTTATTGGGGGAGGTTTGGTTAGGGAGGCTTTGTTGTGTGTAGACCTGTCCTGGAAGGAAGACAGTCGTTGGACCATTACACGAGTGTGTCAAACAATTTGTCCCTTGAACACGAGGGGATTTTGTGGGAGGTGCATAGGAAGGTGTGGCTCTAGACTGATCCATTACGCATGAAAAATCAGGGGTCTCGCCTAGTTGGGAAACACTTAGGGTGTTACCAGAAAGGGGTGGAATCAAAGGAGAGGCCGAGTAAAAGTGAGGATGTTGGGTAATAGAGCCAAATAATCCATCAGTATAATGGGATTCCCTCGACATATCTTGATGTGAGGATCCAACACAGGGAGTATTGGGTATAATGGTATACAGGTAGCCCGATTGGGCGTAGATGAGATCAAACTGTTTTTCCTTCAGGATGGCTTCCTTCTCAGTTTGTGGGTGCTCAGATGCAATGTACTTGGCAATGGGGGGAGTACATTTTTGAGAAACCAATATAGGAAGATTCTATCATCCAACTAGATCTTACACAAACTATGACGATGTCGTCATTCATGAATATGATCCATGATATGGGTAGTTGTGTTCTCTCTACAGGAGAATAGAATTTCCACACCCTCATCATATTGAAAGGGTAGCTAGAAATATTGTAGAAACATCAAGGCTAATAAGGAAAAGTCTGAGTAGGTGGCATGAGGCAGTTCAATGTACCATTTGTATGCAACACTTGTGAATGTGTGCTAGAATAACTGCATTTGGACATAATCATCCACTATGATGTTAAATGAACACCATAAGTGGAAAGACATGATATGGTTTTGGGGGTCCTCTCCCACCTTTCCCTCAAACTTATGGATGCTGGAGTGGATTTTGGCAGGAATGGGAGGCCATAAGGGATTCTGATGAACGGATTCATTAGTCAACTATTCCAATTGATGCAAGTTGAGACTAGCCATAAAAGGTAGATTAGAACCAGAAGTGGATCGGGAAGGGCCAACAATGTTGTCGAAACCAATAGGAATGTAGTTCCCATGGGTGACTGGGGGTGGGTAAGGCTGACTTCTAATAGTAGGAATAGTCACTGGTAAGGTAGGAATAGCTGGAATGGACGTGGAAGGGCCACTACCCCTAGGTATGAATGGTGGTATGATAGGAATCACGGAGACTAGAGTGGGGATACCACTAGTGGGTAGTGGACATGGTAGTAGTGTGTGCAGTGGAAAAGGGCCCAATAGGATGAAGACCTATCAATCCAATAGAAAGGATACTCGTAATGATGGGTGGGTATAACATAATCCTACTACCAACTATCCCCCTTAGAAAGGGATTAGGAAGTGCACCATCCATGGGGATAGATGGGGAAGTGAACAAGGTAGGTTCAGATCGATAGGAATTTGAATCAGACTCAAAGGAAATATGTGGCTTTGAAGGTGTTGAACGATGTCGAATATGGATCCGACAATGATGGTTCAAGGATCCAAACTGAGGGGTGTTCCCCCTAATCCTATGAAAGTAACATGGTGGAGATATGATTACATGGTCATGTGTTGTAAAATGAATATAGGTTTAAGGGTGTCAAACGCAGGGTAAAAAACCCAACTACAACTAAGTGTGCAGAAGGAAAGCACACAAATGGTGGCTCACAGGCCAAAAAGAAATCTCTAAAACCAAACTGCAACAACATGTTATAGCAGGCATGTCTAGTATATTTTCCAGAAAGGAAACAAGAAACACTACCTATAAATAAAAAATACTAACTAACTTATGGGGTATGAGTGCAAGCAAAATCCTAACTACAAGATGGAAGCCCCTCACAAATCATATCTGCAATAGGGTGATGAAATCCTTGTCAGGAAAAACAAAATGGAAGAACAATAGAATAAGAGAATCCCACTATTGAGAGGGACCTTCAGGTAAAAGAGCCATAGATATAATGTTAACTAGGCTACCTCATTCATGAAACGTTGGGAGTTGTTTACTAGAACTTAATCCCTTTCGCCCTCGACAACTAGTACAATACGACATGCATGAAGAGGACTATGAAGCATTATCCTTCAATGCAAAGTGGAGTACAGTATTCCACCCTGACTTTCGAAACCGCTTCATTGTGGCTTAATACATTAGAGTAGGGGGGCCTCCGATAAACTGGTCATTACAGTGTCAACAAGTACAACAGGATTTTGGTCCTCTAATGAACAGCAAGCATGTCTCAAGATGTCAGTGACAAAGGGGTGTTGTTTGGATGCCTATCCCCAATGTCATAACTTAGCTACAAGATTGTTTTGATCCTCAAACGAGGTTACAATGTTGGTTGTATTAAGTTAATTTTTTAGGCTAGCTTGGGGTGATGAACCAAGAATTTTGTCTTTAGGGTGTGATATGTGTGCAAATGGTGTAAAAACCCAACAATCCTATGACGAAGATGCAACATCTCACTACCAGGATGCAAAAAATAAAATGCAGATAAACAATAGTAAATGATAGTAAATATCATGAAAAATAACTTTTCCTTCCAAAAATAAAATATATCAAAGTAAATGAATGCTTAAGGAACTAACCAAGGTGTATAAAACACACATGGGTTCTCAACTACAAATATCGACTCAAGAGGCTCACATACAAGGAAAAGAGGACCTCAAAACAAACCAAGGGGCTATAATGGATCAGATATGGTCAAAAACAGGTCAAGAAGGGGTAAAACACAGACAGAGGGTATGGAACAAGGATCTCCAACATAAAAAGGGAATAAAAAACTGCAGGTCGCACTTGTCAATGGGACAGGTGTGATCGGGGTCCCATAGAACTAGAAAATAATTGCGATTGGGGTAGAAAAATAGTCAGAAGACTTAGGTCACACAAAATAGAGGATTAAGCATGTCAAGTCGAACAAAATAGAGTCACAGCAGCGACTGGGGTTGCTCCAAAAATCACAAGAACAATCTGGATTTCTAGTCCAAGTCGTATTTATTGGTGAAAAAGGAGCAACATGGGTCGCGCTTCTCGAGAA
>LPNX011106467.1:37064-67567 GCA_001517045.1 Pseudotsuga menziesii | reverse complement strand
GGGGGGGGGGGGGGCACTGATTCAGCTCTACTGCGAGGGGGTCAGATTCATGACGGCTGAAGGAAACAAAGGAGAAAAAACTAATGGAAAGACCTACAAAAAAAAATCCATATGGATTGACCAAGTGGAGCCACCAAAATTGTAGTGGGGATCTCTCCCCTACTACATGTAAAAGCACCTACCCCAGATCGTTCTAATCATAGGGTAGAGTTCAACAATAATAATGGGAAACAAGAACAACAATAATAATATTTTTTAGGTTTTTTTGAATATATTCTAACTAATAACAAGAAACAATAATAAACACACCTTTATTTTGAAGTTGGGCCACCATATTTGTCTGAGGAAATGGTCCCGTGGCTCCACAGTTTGGGTCTCCAGTCTCTTCCATGAATAGTTGTAAAGTGGGGAAAGGATCCAAATGGGTATGGAGTGAGATCAATGTACACTATGGGAATGGTATGACAAGACATTGTAATAATGGTAGGAAAGTGTATGGTGTGACTGAGAGAAAATGGAAAAAAGTGTTTTGGAGGAGGCCATTGAAGACTTGGAACATTGGTTGCACAATTGAAGACTTGGAAGCATTGACTTGATGAGGTAGATACCAATACATAATGTGATGTTGAACGATGCAAGCTGAATACCCAACTAATATTTGACCCTAGTAGGTAGCTTCCCAAGCTACACTACTCCTCGGTATGTAGTACTATTTTAAAAACACATTTTGCTTCTGAATTAATCTCATACATACATATTTCTTTTATAGTACTAGCCGCAATACACTCAACTTTTGTAGTACTAGCCGCAAATTACAATGTTTATCTCAGGCTAAAATAATAGATGGATAGCACAATCATATAATAGGTCTACCATTTAATAAAGAACCTATTCTAATGTACCTCAAAAGGTACTCAAACATATGCTTAGTAGCAAGCATAAAATACAACAAGTCTACTCAAATACCAACTAGCTACTTACACATAGTAGCATCATTTGAATCCAATCTAGAATAACTTTTCTCTAAACTAGAAACCATGGATTTTAAATCCATCACATACAACATTATACAACACATGTGTAATAAAATGTAGAAAGAAAGTATCATCTTTTCTTTCACTCTTCAACATTTGTTGACTTCTTGAATATTCTGCTATCTGGAGAAGTTCTATATGAGCTTTCCATTCTATGTGATTTTCTTTAAGGCCTGATTATTTTCTCAGTGATCATTCTCTTTATACTGCAGCACCCCAACTACCTCTCCAATAGGTTTAACTATTCTCTGACAGTGCAGACTATAACTCTTATTTAGTACCAATAGTCTCTTAGACTTTGACCATGTCTCTGCTCTTGTGGATTCTCTCCACAAGGTATCACAGCTCTTGGTTTCCTTAGTCATGTACCATGACTTAACTAACGGGGACTTTATCTGCTACTACTTGTGAAGACACATCGATACTCCCTCTTCAACAAGAGTAATTCTTATGTACTATACCAAGCTTGTCCTGGACCGAGGCTTAGTAAGAATGAGAGCAATGCAACTCATATGTGGATATGTACCATATCTCAAATATAACTGACTACAAACCTCAAAATATTTACTGATTTTCAACATGCTTTATCTTGAGCAACACATGTGATATTCCTTTATCACTATACTAGCCATATTTCATNTATGTACCATATCTCAAATATAACTGACTACAAACCTCAAAATATTTACTGATTTTCAACATGCTTTATCTTGAGCAACACATGTGATATTCCTTTATCACTATATTAGCCATATTTCATATATATTTGAAACTCTATTTCACTTACCAAGATATATACAAGTCCACATACACTTTTATCAAGTAGGTACCAAAACACATGCTTTGTCGTACATGTATATGTGCAGAATGCAAAGCATATAACATATCCTGGTACCTGTGAATAACCAAATAGATCTCAACTGGCTTGAGATCCTCCAAATATGAAATAAGAATTATAAAATTTCATCTTTACCTTCATATGTGTGGCCATGGATTTGTAGTCCAACATCTTGAAACTCTTCAAGCTCTTTTAATGCACATTTTCCTTAACTGAGGAAAATATTTATCTAGTGACTACCACACCACTAATCACAAGAATCATAACAAAACTCTTGAATACAGTTCCCATCTTCCTTTTGAATATGAGCATCATGTAGGTCTCCTATTAGCATAAGATACATCAAGTAGTTTTACTGGTTTCTTTAAGAGCTAGTGAATCTAGCTACTCCCTCTCACCATCAGGATGTGAGAATCATAATATGGGTCCTCCATCAGAGAGATTCCATTCTCATCTATGTCTGAATCTCTTATTGATAGATGAATGTAAATAAGATAATTTAATTATCTTCAAGAGTCTTAACATCTATCAAAATAGGATTAGGGATTCTAATCTGACTTATTCCTAATACATAGGATCCTCTCGATATGCTACTAGAAGATTATTTCTTCACAACATCCCACTCTCTTTCGGGATCAACCTTTAGACTTGCTCTTCATTCAATACATGTAATTTTTTCTTGTAGGTTATGAAATATAGTTTTCCCCTACAAGCCAGATTCAATCAAGTTATTAACAATCTTGCATAATCCAATCATTTAGATAAAATTACAAACAACACATACTGACATGCAAAACATTCTAACCAATGTTTCAGTATAACCATATCTCACAAATTTTAATCACATGAATACCTCACTATATTTGCAGTGGTTCATATAGCTATGTACACATTAAATAATGTTTTGACATAATCCCATTCATATTTCATGTAATGTTTTGTAGTTCTATATTAGTCTTGTATTTAGATCTCATGAAGATTTATGCAAACCCTTATTTTTCTTAACATGAATTTATCTATTTACCAATAAAATAAAAATATTGTAATTACATATGATTTTAATCATGTTTATACCATAACATCATTCCTAATCATAGGAATATAGATTGTAATGAAACAAAATCTGATTTTATAAAATAATATGATATGGCAAATAAGCATGCATCCCAACATTCATATCGCATGAACAAATCATGCATCCTAACATTCATATCTCATGAATAATCATGTAGCTCTATATTCATATCTTTATGAACAATCACGAACCCAAAATTCATATCTCATGAACAATCATGCATGCTCTATATTCATTTCTTATAAAACAATCATGCATGATCTATATTCAGATCTTATGAAACAATTATGCAACTCTATGTTCATATCTTATGAAACAATCACGAATGATTTATATTCATATCTTATGAAACAATCATGCAGCTATATGTTCATATCTTATGAAACAATCATGCATGCTTTTATATTCATATATTATGAAACAATGTTGCAGCACTATATTCATATTTTATGAATTTTGTTTATTTGCAAATAAATGAAAGACAATAAACATACATGCTCACAATTCCTAATCTCGGGAATATGAATCTCTGTATGATTGTAATGAAAACATCAAAAAACATATAGATCTAAATAGCATATAAAAATGCAAGTACTTATCTTTTATTATTTTGCATGATCCCTCTTTATCTCTACTTCCTTGTAGAGATTACTAGAGTCCCTCGGTCTTGATCTTTTTGCAAATTTGAGTGCATGCAGGACGTAGTGAATCACAACATGGAGAAAATGGATTCCATGCAACCCAGAGCAAATGCTCATCCTCAAGGAAAACTTATTCCAATGATAATCCTCTTATTCGGATGATATATTACTCTATGAGGTTATCATTATAGAAAATATCCATTAAATAATGATAATATACAAATCATAGATCTTGGGGTTGTTCCATCAATTCGTCCACTTTGGGAAAATGGTCATAACACGAATTATAAGAATTTGATCTTCAAATACCTGATCATATATCTCAAATGGCTATGAATTTTTGAAATATTCTTGACATTAAGCTAATCATCTCATTTGGGAAGTGAGTTTTCAACATTTTTGTCTGAATCCTCACTGATTGATCAGAATGTCTCCATGAAACTTATATCCTGAAAAGTGACAGAAATGGTGCATATTGACTTACTCTTGAATTCTCCCTACATTGGAAAGAGGCTCCTAACTCACTAAGGTCACATAGGCATATAGATCATGCTTCTTAAGAATGCATAACAACCTCGCCTTCCATGTGTTGAAGTTGGAAGCGCCTTCAAGTTGGTCTTCCATTTGGATGGATATCAATGCCATGGCTCCAAGCTCTTTGATCAATACTTCAAGATATATGTATGCTTTAGTTACTTTGACAAAGTAAGCTCTTGCACGCCATTTCTTTGATACCATGTTAGTGATTGAGAAGATATGAAGAAACTTGAACTTTAAAAATTTAATCCACAATTACAGTGCAGATAGATCTCATCAATAATCCAAAGACATAAATAAATCAACCCATAGAACATAGTATCTAACCTAGGAAAACCCTCCACGATTCGGAGGATAAAAAACCTAACAAACAATCTTAGAGTATGATTGATAATCAACAGAGATTGATTAGAGCACAATATCAGATTTCTTTTTCAAGAGAACAAGAGAGGATATATCAAATGGAACATTGTGATAATATTTCCAAGTGTATAGCACTTTAATAACAAGTCAAAATAGGTCATACAAGGAAGATATAAAATATTTGCATGCTTTAGTAAGTATTTAAAACTGAGAAAAATGTTTAATCTTCAACCACGTGTGTTACGGAGAGAAACTTCCTATGGCTTGGGGTGTATCACAACAGACATCTTTGACACTAGAAATCAATCTTTCCCAATATGCGAGAGAAACCAAACATCTAACACTAAGGGATACTGAGTTGTACCTTGTTCCGTACGATTGAAGTAGATCCCCGTTGAGATTTTCCAATTCATGCTTGCATTAGCAATTTTTTCGCAACAACATCAAACAAGACAAGCATGCTCTATAATAATTTGTTAGACCTACTATAGAATATATATTCAAAAATGTATAAGCAATTAAATACATCCATGGATTCAATATTCATATTCAAATGCACATAATTGGATAGGATAAGATATTTCTATTAATAAAATCAGAGATTACAATAGTGACAAGCTCTGTCGGCACATCCACGAACTGGAGAAACTGAGTCCTCCACCTGAGCCCCCACCACTTCAATACTCCATCTCTCGATAGAAATCTCACAAAACAAAGGAAAGCTTGGGAAGAACACAAAGTGCTCCAAAGGGACAAAGGGATGCAGACTCAAGTATAAGCAAATTGTGGAAACAATGGACTATAGTTTCTTTTCTCTTCAATGTATCAAAGGGGTTCCTTATATATCACTCCAGAAGGGTAATGGAGGGTCGAATCTGAGTGATCTCAAGGCATATGGAAGGACAAGAGTTAGTATCTTCATACTCATATGAGGAAAACTCCAAAAATATTTGGATTTATGCACACATCCTGATGTACACGGTTTTGAGATCAAAAGTCCCTTGTACACGCGAGAATGGGTTTAAAAGTCACCTACAACAATAAACAGGTGTTTTTTAGGGATGAACTTGGAACATCATAGTATAATATAATTCCATGGGGTCTAAAGAGTCTTTAGAGGGACAGGGAAGGCCATAAATGTTTGATCAAACATGTGTGGTAAAATAAGCTATAACATATTCCCCATAATGTGTGAGGTCATATGGGTAACATGATGGACGAAATACATTATAAAATCCATCCCTGAAGTGGAGTAATGAAGACCCAGGTGGAAGAACCAACCACTCATTAGTACAATACAATAATCAATCTCTGCATGTGACTACAAATACATATAGCAGTCTCGGATACATAAGAGTACAATGGCCATGAATAGGCATGATATACAAAATGTGACATGTGTGGTCATCACCACGTACAATATACAATAGACCAGAAACTCCAAAGTGGATGAAGATATACAATGGATCAAGATCTCCATAATAGATGAAGATATACAATGGATCAAGATCTCCATAATAGATGAAGATATACAATGGATCAATATCTCCATAGTGGATGAAGATATCTGATATACACTAGAATCAAATCATGAGAGATGATATCTCTTGAACACTGGCACGATCAAGGAGGTAGCATACATGGAATTCCACCAAGATGGAAGGTATTCTACACTGACTTCTACGAGTACATGTCCTACTATGTGAATATATGTGTCGAGGTCAAACATAGTAGTCAATCGTTTGATTACCAGCCATTGAGGTATACTGTTAACAGACATGAGATCACATATACTTTATCACATGTTTGTCTCGTCGAGGGTAGGTGGTGAACCTCCGATCCCATGGGCCAGGAGGCAGGTTGACTATAGAGGAGTACATAGCTATGTATTTCCTTCCTGATACAGAGAAGTTTGGGAGTCAAATCCTAACAAACTCATTCTAGAACCTGGGGATGAAATCCATACTATTGGTATTGGGAAGGATCGCAAGTTTAGCATCACTCCACCAGGACTCAAGGAAAATGGTGTTTTGTGCCATAAAGTACATGATACCTGTGATATATGACTGGATTACCTTGCTGCTAAGAAACATGAAGCAACAACTCAGTGACTACAAGATAGTAAGGGTACAAAACTTTGGTTTTGGTAGCATACTAAGTACATTCTTTTCGAGCAGGTGTTGAGACTAAGCCCTAGAGTTGACATTGCTCCACATGGATTTAGGGATTTGTCTCAGCTACATTGGTCCAATGTCATGTTGAGACTGGGAGGGGGAAGGGTGGCTAACCCCTATCCAATAGACTTCTTTCTCTGGTGGCAGAGACAGATCATCACCATAGATGACTATCCCTATGCAAGGATCGACTTCCATGGAGATCCAGACATGCCCCTACCACCAGGAGGAGCATATGGAGACATAGGTAATGAATCCCAACTCACTTTGTTTCTTGAATTATTAAATGTTTTTGTGTTTTTTGATATATGAAATCAAAAGACATGTTTCTGGTGTGATGACATATAATGATACTCTGTCATGTACATGCAAATGTGGGACCACAATGACCTGATGGATTTCCTCGTCATCGACAAAGGGGAAGAGGCAATGAGATCATGGGTGTAGATGCAGAGCATATGCTCCAAAGAATTCACACAAAATTCATTCACTTGACACAGAAGGTTCCCATGGCGCAAGTTGAGGACTTGCCTGAGGCCATGCAGAATCAGGTGGTTGGAGTACCATGAGTGTGGGTTCTATTATTTCCCCGGATAGCTAGAGCCGTGGTGTGATACCATGATCAGCACCCTCTGCCACCTTAGGCTTAGAGACCTGGGTGTATATTTTTGTATGATCATGTAGTATATTTTGGTGCCTCGGAAGCCCCAATTTTGTATATGACACTTATGTATTATGACATCACCTTTTTTAGGACTTAATGAAAAATATTTATGATGATCGATTATTATTCTATTTACATGTGTAAAATGTGTTTGTGAAATGCTTTTATCGTCTCTGAAACAAATGTCAATCTAGTACATAGTTAGCATATGAATCAGCAACTTGATTAAAATTTCTTGTAATGTGAATGTATGTTATTCTCTCAAATTGTCGTTCTAGCAATCTTACATGCAATAATCTTCATAAAAATGTCGGATCCCTAACATGATACAAGCCATTAATTTGTGAGACCACTAACTTTGAATCAATACATACCTAAAGAGAAAGGATTCCATGTGAATGGCATCATGCAATAACTCAATCATGACACTATATTCAGTAACATTATTTGATGAAGTCTGTAAACATACACCTCCTGAAGACAACACTTGACCTATATGAGTATAAATCACCCAAGCAACCGAATCTGAGTTTTGAGTGTGGTGGCTAGCACCATCAACAAATCCTATGTAAAATGAAGACTCCATCGACATCTATCATAACAAATGAAAGCTAATCAACAAACCCGATCACCATAAGACGACCAAACTATGCTATGAAAAATGTACAATAATATAGAAAAAATTAGCCTTGGCTGAAGATCATGCATAGTATTTCTTAATATAGAACCCATTTCTAGGCTCTTACAAGGTCGTCCCTTCATAATTGACCAACTCATAGGTGCCTTTCTCTAAGAAATGCTTGACCATGTAAGGACCATGCCACATCGGGTTGAAATTTCATGCCCCCAAGGGTTCCTTCACTTGATCCCACAAAAGTACCAAGTCACCTTCAGTAAACCTCCTAGGACATACAGACTTATCATACTAGACCTTAACGCGACGCTTCTTAACCTCAAGAGTTGCTAAAGCATCTCGATGTTGCTCATCAAGCTGCTCCAAGTGGACCAGACGTTCTTCCAAAGTGAAAGTATCTAGTTAAAGCTCCAGAGCTAGCTTCAAAGAAGGGATTTCACATTCAACTGGTAATACTGAATCCACCCCATGCACAAGCTTATAGGGAGAAAAACTGGTGGCATTCTTTACCACGGTTCTATAGGCCCACAAAGCAGGATACAACATGATATTCCAATTAGTATTGCCTTGTGTGATGGTTCGTTGGAGAATGGACTTAAGTGACTTGTTCACCGCTTCAACCTGTCCATTCGCTTGAGGATAATAAGAAGAGGAATGCTATTACTTATATCCTAACTTTGAAGACAACTCTTCCATCATTTTGTTCTGAAAGTGTCTACCATGATCAGTGACAAGCTCCATCGGAATACCGAACCGGGTGATAATCTAGTTAAATACAAAATTCACGGTTGTTTCACCATCGGATTTGATAGTGGGCATAGCCTCTTCCCATTTCGTGAAGTAATCAATAGCCACAATAATATGATGGTGCCCCCCAGCCAAAGTTGGGTTAAAATCCATAAAATAGACCCCCCACTTGGTGAAGGGACTGACGGTGATAATGGGATGCAAAGGGGTAGTACGCGAGTGCATATTCTATGCAAAAACCTAGCAAGGGTGGCACCTGTGGACCGCATTAATGCAATATTTTAAGATGGACGGCCAAAAATAACCCACTCTCAAAATTTTGTAGGTTGTAGAAAGCCCAAATAAATGACCACCACACACCCCTCCATTTCAATCATTAAGCATGACCTCAACCTCCTCATGAGTTCAGCAACAACATAAAATAGAATCAACCCCATGGCAGTACAAAGTATCCTCCACTATGAGGTATTTCTTTTCTATGTGACGTAGTCGTCGACGCTCATCTCACGAGAGGTGAGTAGGAACCTTCAATGTTTTCAAATAAACAATAATATCCCCATACCAAGGGTCCGCGGTTGAGATGAGAAATATATGCTCATCAACAAGAGAATCCTCATGAACCTCCCCTTCATCCAAATTTGAAAAATATGATATGAGCTCAGCAAAAATTAATGATTTCTTCAATTTTGCTGAAACAAACTCGAGATCAAACTCTTGCAATATCACAATCCATTTATTATACTTTCCCCCAATCATCCTTCTGGTGAGGATGAATTGAAATGGATTAATGTGAGCTATGACCAAAGTTTGGCTAAGGAGGATGTAATGCCTCAAACCCTGAACCGCATGGACAGTGGATAAGGCTAGCTTCTAAACATGGGTATAGAGAAGTTCCACATCAATAAGGTTTTAGCTAAGATAGTAGATGAAATGCTCATGGAGCTCCTCATCCTCTTGAACCAAGACCAAACCAATCATCTCTTGAGTCACGACCACATAAATCAAGAAGTCACAGCTATATTCTGGTGGACTAAGCACAGGGGCTGATGCCAAGGCTTTCTTCAGAGCATTGAAAGACTCATGGGCTCGATCATCCCATTAAAAAGGGGTGTCTTTATTCAACAAACGCATGAATCCTTTGGTCAAATTGGAAAAATTGACCACGAACATTCACAAGAAGTTCACCATTCCTTGTAAACATTGAAGATGTCGAATGTTACACAGGGGAGACAATTGAAGTATTGCCTTAACCTTCAAGGGATCAACTCTAATGATCTCCTTGGACACAATGAATCCTAGTAAACGACCAACCTTCAAACAAAAGATGCACTTATGAGTATTTAACCGAATTTGATTATGACGACATCTTTCGAAAACCAATCTCAAATGATAAGGATGACACACTCTCAAGCAAGAGTAAGCAGCTAGATCATCCAAATACACTTCAATAATATTTTTAAGATCATGAAAGGCAAAGGTCATGGCCCATTGAAACGTAGCTCCAACATTTTTAAGGCCGAAGGAAATCTTTCGATATAAAAAAGTTCGCCAAGGACAAATAAATGCAGTCTTATGTTGGTCCTCGGGTTTAATTTGTATCTGTTATATCTAGAAAATCCATCCATAAAGGAGAAAACCTCACTTCTCGCACACGCATCCATGATTTGATCAATAAATAGTGTAGGTAAATTTCCTTTAGGACAGGCTTCGATTTAAATCATGAAAATCAGTGCATATTTGGATTGTTCCCTACTCCTTATCCACTGGAACAGGATTTGAAACCCACTCCATCAAGGGAACGGGATAGATGAAATCAGCTTTGAGCAGCTTCTCTATCTTTGCTTTAATAGCGGGCACTTTCCTAGGATTCATGGCACACAAATGTTTTCGAACTGGTTTGAAATTCGGATAGGTTTTGATTTCATGTTCGACAATGCAAGGGTGCATTCCCAACATCTCCTTGTAATACCAAGCAAAAACATCACGAAATTCCTTAAAAATATCGGTGTACTCTTTAATCTCATCAGGGGAACAATCCGCCCCAATGTATATGTTCTCAATATTACCAAGAACACGAGAAATATTGATAGGTATCGTTGGTGACAAGTTAGCCATATTCCCTTCAGCAATCTGACTAGGAGAGCTTAACGGGACCACAGGCCTACCAACTTTCTCACTTAGAATTGCCCTAAATTCATCACACTATAAATGATCAAGCTTAGGAAGGAAATACAATCTATGGTGCGAATCTCCCCAAGGTTGTTCTATCCTAGACATAGCCTCAATAATAGCTTCATCCGACAAAAAAACATCATCAAGGCAGTCTTGAGAGTGAGATGACTCTACTGCCCAAGCAGGCAGCACATAAGGGTTCTCCTCCTCTGTCCTCAAAGAGTAAGGACTAGGCTCTACAACATGATTAATATTAGCTTGATACACCACCAATGTTGCAGGAAACAACATATCTTTATCAGCAAGTATAGAATTATCCCTCGAAGTACTCGGTGAAGGAAGAATCTAAGGATCCTCCATATGAGAGGTGCGAAAAGAGACCGAATTCAATGGGGTCGAAGTCTTACCAAGACTAGACCCAATCATAAGGATGAGCGTAGGAAAAATAAAGGTTACCATGAGAGAAGGATACATTCCCACCCCCACATTCTCAGTTGTTGATTGAGAATGATCGATAATCAGGATAGAAGCTCCCGATGATGCTTTTAAACACAGATTCTTGAAAGATTTTTTATCAATAGTATTGATTTTCCCATCCAAAGGAAAACAATCCACTCAGAATAGGGAAGAGGCTACTTCTTGCATATTATACATCCAGTTCCTACCCAACAAAAGATTGTAGTCGAGGGGCACATCAACCACCTCAACCTCAATCGTAACAGTATTCCCCCCTAATTGGACCTCTAGGGAAGGAAGTATACCATGCGGTCGAAACGATCTTCCATCAAATGTAGTCAATATTTTCACATATTTAGACAACATGGGAGAACCTAATCCCTTCCAACAGGACAAATACATGATGGAATCAGTAGTGCCTTCATCAATCATAGTGTGCTTGATGGTGTGGTTTAGACACTCTATGTGAATCAGAAGAGACACATAGTAAGGAAAGCGAGGCTAGATTCCATGAGTTTCAAATTTGATCATGGAAGGAGAGATATCATCACCAACACCAAGAGAAGACAACAAGGCCTTCCTTTGAGGAGGACAAGTCTAAAGCACTTCTAATGTAGACATCACACAAGGATTCTGGCCCAAATCCTCGACAATTGAATAGTTATCGGTGGCTCTAGCATTAGGATTGTTCCCCAAGTGCTTTAAGACTTCCTTAGGAATGTGAGGCAGATCTTCAGGCTTAATCATAGGATTTTCAATTCGCAAAGAGATCTCAGTTGGAGCAGGTTCTTTCCCAAGGTCTGGTTGTGACACATCATAGTCTTTCACACATGTCACAACATTCATATCTTTCACCATGTTGATGCAATCGTGGCCACTAGCGGCATCCGACGGGTTTTGGGTTCCACTAGAAGCACTACTAAGATCCATGGTCCTTGAGTTCATATTTTGATTATTTGGTAAAGGATTTGTGAACATAGTTGGGCCCTGTGCTATGAACTTTGAGGCATCTTCCATTAGAGGTAACAAGTGAGTGAGGTTGTCATCCTTACACAACTTGCAAGGAAATTTTACCCTCCTATTAGGATTCTTGCCCCCCCCCCCAGCATTATTCGTGTTCTTATAATTGTTATCATTATCATTCTTATTCCCACCCTTTCAATTATTTTTTCCTTTCCTTTTATTCCTTCCAGGTTGTTGGTTACCTTTCGGGTTCGACGATTGCACTAAAAGTACATCCATCAATTGGGAAGGATGAGACAAAGTTGTAGCTTGTCCTGACGTAGACTGGTTAAGCGATAACTGGCTCACTTGTTTTGTAACCGAGTATGCAGGTTTGGTACTTGCGGAGCCAACAATACCATCGACATGTGGCCCAATTTTAAACTTGAGGTCGAAATTGGATCATGGAGCATTAGGTATGATCTCATAAAGGAGCCCAGATTGAGCATAAATCAATTCTGACTGCTGGGCCCTAAAAATAGCTTGGTCCACATTTTGAACTCTAGATGTCGAAACATTCTTCACGATATAGGGTAACAACGAATGGAGGAACCATTCTAGAATAAAATCTAGTGGTATAAAGGATTTAATTAATCTCTTTCATCTATGCCACTCTTGAATGTGATCTGAAATGTGGGTGGCTTTGTCTTGCCAAAATGTCGACAAGAGTTTGGTACCGGTGTCGTAACGAATGGGTAGCTAGAAGTGATCAAGAAAAGTCATCGCTAGGTCATTGAACCAAGTATAGCTCCCCCCAGGTAACTCTATATACCATTTCCTGGCAGGACCTGTGAGGGTGCATTAAAATAGTCTCAAACAAATAGAATCATTGTTCAAGGAGTTCGAAGAGCACCAATTATGGAAGGTTGTGAGGTGCTCACTAGGATCTTCAATAGACTTTCCTTCAAATTTTGGAATGTCCAAAGGAATTTTGGTAGGGACTGTTGGCCATGTCGGGTCATGAGATATAGGATCATTTGTTGATCTCAACAAATTATGTAGATTCAAAGTTGCAAGGAAAGGGATCCTAGGCTGAGCCGGTTGGTTCCATGCTCCCTGATAGGACTGGTTCACATAAGGTTGATTTATATATACACCATGGCCTTGGCCAGTGGGATAGTAACCTCCTCCCATTTGACCCATAAAGGGTTGCATGGAATCATTGTAACTTGGAGTACCGTGAGACTGGGGTGCTACAAAGCCATAATTAGGAGACTGGTACACAGGTTGATACTCAGATCCATAAGATGCATAGGTTTTTTCATAAGATGGTCTGTAAGAAGGTCCATAAGAGGTTCCATAAGATGGCCCATAGGAAGATACATGTCCTGCTGACACATAAGGGAGCACAGAACCTTGTGACACTACGATGTGAGCAGAAGTAGAATGGACATGGCTAATAGAAGAAATCCGGCCTAAAGGCCCACTAGAGTTAAGAGGAGCATGCTTTGTCAAAAAATCATTTGAAGGGATTGGTGTTGAAGACGATGGAATATGTGAAGGAATATAATTTGTGCCCCCAATATTCACATGTCTAGGTTCTGGTCCCCAAATGGGAACACTAGTGCTAGGCCTAGGATGTGTGTGTGAAGAAACTTTCATCGTAGGGATGGAAGGTGTAATGTGACTAGTGCTACCAAACCTCTCCACCTGGAAAGGAACGGAATTTCCCCCAGGAACAGCACCAGGGTCAACACCCAATCCAACATGGGGTGCCAAATCGGTATCGGGAATATCAGGAATGCCATACCTAATAGTGCTAGTGCTAGTGGATGCATGGTGAGTCTCATCACCAAGAAGCCAATACCAACCATTAGGGTGTGTTAAATCTGTGAAACATGAAATATCTTCATGTGACGGTCCAATCGAATGATGACCAGACCCTACCAGAGTCCCATATGTGCTTGCAAGTTCATCCTCCCATATGGGACAAGGAATATCAGGGATCTCTGGGATCATAGGCTCATGGTCACCCATGGTGTGTGAATAAAAGTGAGAATGAGTCCACCTAGACTATTTGACTCTCTCTCCCAACGGAGGAGGAGACATAAAAATAATAAGTACCGCTAAATGACGAGAATGGAGAGGTTCCACACCCGGATCCACAATGACTCATTAAAAAGAAAAGACTCAATATATCTATGCAACCCTAAGTAATCTAGCATGCACAAAGCATACACCTAAGAAAATCTAAATCCAAAAGACAAGCAAACCAAGGGTAGAATATGTGAGCTCCCGAATGAAGTGGGTATATCTCTCCTGGGATAGGATTGAGACTCTCATACACAACTAGGGGAGGTTCATAACCAATTATAGTGGCCCTCAGCTTCAACGCATATAGCGGTTGTGATGTTCGAACCCTACCTGGCCAAGACACCTACATAATAACCTCTGCAAATACCCCCTCGATACCCAGGTAAGGCAATGTTGGTCCCCATTTTGTCACTATTTTTGGGTTCAATACTTCGCATATTAACATATGTTGTGCTACTTTTTAGTGTCTTTTTCACCATCCATCTCCCTCTACAAGCTTCAGGTATGACTAAATTGGGATTTATGTCAATTCTATTTATTATCGTCATTTTATGGTTTCATTGGTTAAAATTGGCATAATACAGAGTGCATTTTCTATATTAATTATTGTGTCTTATTCTATACAGGTTATATGGTATTTTTGGTGACCTAAAAAATAGACACGTGTTCAATTGAGTATATGGAGAGTGTGCCCAGCTTGCTGTCCAAATCATCAAACAGGCTGTGCATTTTTTGGTAGCATGTTTCTATGTATTAAGAGCATGAAAATGGCCAGAAACTGTCATCACCATGCGTCGGTATCTCAGCGTTCGTCTTCTTCTGGAAGAAGTGCTCATTTCCTGACACCTTGACGTAGGATTTGATTCGGACTGAAGTTATGAACCACATTGCATGCTTGAAGGAACTCGGTATACGAGAAAAGAGGGACTATTAGTTGTTAGTTGTTAATGTACTTATTCGCCATTATGATTTCCTTATCATGAATATCAGCCGACCACTAAAGGGTCGACTTGCTCACCTCCATTGAACGATGTATATATAGACACTCTCATGCCATTTAGGAGAGCTTCTGAAAGTTTTAGAGTCTAGAGTCTGAGTTTCTGCCTTTTTATTAGTTCAATCTAAAAAACTCTGTAACACCACCTTTTATTCTAATGAAATTCTTCTTGTGCTATATATGATTGTGTTCAATTAGAAGAAGCATAACTATGTTCACTGGGAGGGCCCCCCGATAAACAAAGTCTTTAAATATTTGTGTAGGTTTTGTTATTTCTTTTCTCTGCAATTAGTATAATTCTATTTATGAGTTGTTTAGTTTTATTTCTATAATCGTTCATGTTTCCTGTAGTATAGATTTCAATTTAAAATTATGTTGAGCATGTAGGTTCTTTTTATTAAATAGAAACTAGTTGCATTTAAGATAGATTTCAAGTTTTTCTGCAAAGTATTTCGATTTCCAGATTAAATTTCTTTGATTGATTGTAATCTAGTTCTTCTTATTCCAGTTTTTATCATGAATATGCTTAAGAATATGTTAGTTTGTTTTGAATTATCAAAATTGGTTTAGTTCGTATTACTATGGAATTCAATCATTAAAGTAGGTTTGCTTCTTGTTTTACATTACAGGAGTACATGCATGGGGTAGTTGCTCTTCAATAAAGCATTTAAATTTATTGTCTCCTTAAAGTTTTAATATTTTCTTTAAACAGACTGTCATACAGACAGTCTATTCCACCTTTTATACAGACCTTCATTTCCACCTATTATACAGTCGCTCATTCAGTCCTGTGTATTTTTAATTCGTTTTAAAGTTTATCTTTCTAGTTTTTTTATTCTATCTGAATAGTAATGATTAGATAATGTTTATATTTTATTTTAAAGACCTTTAGATAAGATTGTTTAAGACTTCTTGTTAAAACTCATTTCTCCTTCCTCTTTCTTTTACCTTATGCATAGGAATGATATTATGTAAATTAACTCATCTTATTAATCTGTAATTGAGCCTTTAATTCAAGTTTTTCCTTTTGTTTTAAATTACATGCATTAATAGATTAGGTGTTTATAATTTTTTCTTTTAAATTATACAATTGTGAAAAGGATCTATAAGATAGAACTCAAATCATCCTTGTGAGTTTTTTGTTTGTCCAT
This sequence comes from Pseudotsuga menziesii, assembly GCA_001517045.1. NCBI lineage: Eukaryota > Viridiplantae > Streptophyta > Pinopsida > Pinales > Pinaceae > Pseudotsuga > Pseudotsuga menziesii. The sequence continues at coordinate 51,048 of LPNX011106467.1, read as the reverse complement.
GAACTGTGTCTATCCTCATATAATATTTTGTAAGTAGGAGTCACTTGTGTATAAACAATCATGTTTACTATTTCCTATAACTGGACATTTCTCAGTTTGCAAATTTTTGTAGAAATCAAACTAGACTTAATTCCCTTTATCTTTTATACTTCTTTTGAGAGCCATTCTGATACCCCTCCTACCCGAGTTCCTATTACAGTAAATTGCTACCCTCACAATAATCAAAGAGAGAGGAATTGAAATAATTTAGTTAGTGCATGTAGAGTTTCTATTTGGTCATTATAAATCCTTTTTAATATAGTCATTTTCTCAAGTAAAAATCAATCTCTCTAGATAGAATAGTTTATTGTCATAACATTGTTTATATCTAGACATTTATAAATAGTTTGATGTCACCTTTGTTTTCATTAAATTAATTAGGTCCTTAGAAGTTCAACTTAATATCTTTAGCTTATTACCACGACACTCTCTACCTTTGCATATATTTTGTAGCAACTCTAAGCCTACTAACCCCAGTTGATAATTAAATATTAGGTAAATTATTCAAGACAATATTTTTCCCAACAGGAAACTAAGGTCACCTCAATATAACCAATGTTCAAGTGGACAGTCGCAAGCAGGATCCACCGTATGGGTAGGGTAGCTAAGCCCGAAGCCTGAAATCACAAACCGGTACCCCAAGGGTGCATCGACCGTACCTGAAAGGCCCCCAGATACAAATACAATCCTATAAATATCTCCGGTGCTCACAGAAAGTAACCAGGGGTCATCCCAATCACAATCATGTGCACTTCCTCATGCTTAACTCCCGTGTAAGAGGAGCATCTTGAGAAACACTAATTATACCAAGGGTTTCACACTCTCACCTATAAAGACACCTACTTGTTTTGTTTAGTGGTATTGGAGAATTAACTCACAATGAACTATTCCAAGACCCTAAAACCTAATCGTGTTGATGCACCCTATAAAAGAAAAGAGTGTAATTTATTTTATTAAGCATTGATTTTAATTGGCTGTGATTACTCAAAGGGAAATGGTCATGCAACTAATGAAGTTATGACTCAACAATGAAGTAAATATGCACACCTAACAAGCAATGTCAAGTGCAATGTGTAGAATGAAAAACAAGGTATGCCACTACATGAGATGCAAGATTTTTTCTTCAAATGTTAGTGTAATCATTCCTAGATGAAAATATGACTATAATTCAACAAGAAAACATAATGCAAGTACCGTGCCAATGAAAAATGCAAAAGATACATAAGTATGCAAAAGCAAAAACTGCTTTTTGTATTTTTTGAAAATAAATGAGATATGAAATAAATAAATGACTCTACAACCCTCAGACCCTAAAACATCTCACAGAGAGAAGCCAAGCAAGGCACCAAGGTAAAAGAGACCTAATGCACTAATCCCAAAACAAAAAATGAATAAATTAATGACAAGAACAAAGCTTAAAAAATAAACTAAAATAAGTCTCTGATCAGAAACAGAGGGTGTATATAGACACCAGAAGCATCCAAGAAGACTCAGAAATCATCAAACCTCACCTAGCAACACTTAATCCTCCAACGAAGGCTCAAAATCAAGGCATACACAAATTTTCTTAGTAAAGCAGTGTACATATGAAAGTGTTCAGGGAAAACCCATGTGTATATGCAATTGTGAATACAAAACCGGTGTACATGAAGAAAAATAAGGAAAACAGACAAGCCAAGATCAAATTTACTTCTTCATGACCCTGCTAGGAAAACATGACCCCAAACCTGACACAGAAACAAAGAAATCAAGAGCAATTCAAGTACATTGAATACCAAAAACCCCAAAGAGAAACAACTAGGAACCTCCCCAGTATGGTCTCCAATTCTGTTATGGAGAGAAACTTCCTATGGCTTGGGGTGTACCACAATAGATAGCTTTGACACTAGAAATCAATATTTCCCAATATGTGAGAGAAAACAAACATATAACACTAAGGGATACCAAGTCATACCTTGTTCCGTATGGTTGAATTAGATCCCCGTTGAGATTTTCGAATTCACTCTTGCATTAGCAATTTGCTCTCAACAACAACAAAGAAGACAAGCATGCTCTATAATAATGTGTTAGACCTACTCTAGAATATATATTCAACAATGTATAAGCAATTAAATACATCCATGGATTCAATATTCATATTCAAATGCACATAATTGGACAGGAAAAGATATTTCTATTAATAAAATTAGAGATTACAATAGTGATAACCTCTGTCGACACGTCTATGAACCAGAGAAACCGAGTCCTCCACCTGGGCCTCCACCACCTCAATCCTCCATCTCTTGATAGCAAGCTCACAAAACAAAGGCAAGCTTGGGAAGAACACAAAGTGCTCCAAAGGGACAAAGGGATGCAGACTCAAGTATAAGCAAACTGAGGCAACAATGGACTATAGTTTCTTTGTTCTTCAATTCATCCTCTTCAATGTATCCAAGGGGTTCCTTATATAGCACTCCAAAAGGGTAATGGAGGGTCGAATCCGAGTGATCTCAAGGAATATGGAAGGCCAAGAGTCAGGATCTTCAGCCTCAATTGAGGAAAAATCCAAAAATATGTGGATTCATACACACATCCCAATGTACACGGGTTTGAGGTCAAAATTTGCATGTACACGCGAGTATGGGTTTAAAAGTCACGTACAACAATAAACAGGTGTTTTTTAGGGATGAACTTGGAACATCAAAGTATAATATAAGTCGATGGGGTCTAAAGAGTTTGCATAGGGACAAGAAAGGCCATAAATGTGTGATCAAACATGTGTATTAAAATCAGCTAGAACAACACGCCCTCATTGAATCAATGCTAAGTTGACACTCCATAATTATCTTCCACGAGGAAGATATGTTTCCTCCATTAATTTACCGAGTTTAACTATCTCTAACTGAGTTGTTATCTTAATGAACTTATCTAAATTGAATGGAACTACATGTAATTGGACAAAAATTAATGTGAATAAACATAATAGAACTGGATGTAACTCCATCAATGCCATTTCCAACAACCACTTGCATAAATTAAGGAGTTGATTCCTTAATTAACTAAACTTTGTTTATCATAACTAAGACTCAACTGATTTCTTACCAATTCGAGTTCACTTAGAGGCATACATGGGAAATTCGAATTCTCTCTCTATCTGTGTGCTCATATTAATTTTCTATGCATGGTCCATATGTGTTTTCATTAATTCCATATCATATCATACTCATAAGAATTGTTCTGAAATTATGATCATATGTATTACCCCAGGTTATATAGTCGCATGCTAAAGTAAATCACTCTAGGGGTAGCTAATCCATAAAGGAGACTTGTAGCACCTGTTGACCATGACTAGCCATACATCACATAGTATATCCTTGAGAATTTATACAAGATAGGTCAAGTGAACTTAATACACCATAAGTTACGGAAATGATACAACACAAGTCTCATACCTTAACCTAAGGTCACGATCTTAACCATAAGATCCTAGTAACAGTAACCAAAAAAGACAATTTACAGTTGATATGTTGTGTTCAGAGAGGTCAAAGAAATCCCCAGAGAGGAAGGGAAGTGAATGGAAAAGGAACCAGAGACAGTAAACTTTGAGTTAGATAATGAAGAATATGACTCAACGGAAGAAGCTGAAGAAAATGATGAAGAAGAAGAACCTCATACCCCAATTTTGAGGAGATCATCTTGAGAAGGAAGGCGACTAGAAAGGTATTCCCCTCCTAATTTTCATTCTAGTTTTTCTTTGTCTATTACTGATGATGTTCCTAGAAATATGAAGGAAGTTGTTGATTCAGAGGATAGTGATCTTTGGAAGAAGGCCATGATTAAAGAAATAGATGCCTTGGACAAAACATCATGGGATCTAGTATAGTTACCAGTTGGGAGAAACATTCTTGGTAGCAAATGGTCATTTAAAAAGAATTTGAATGTGGAAGGTGTAGTGGATAAGTACAAATATTGCTTGGTAGAAAAGGTATATTCTTAGGTAGAGAGAATTTATTTTGGTGATATATTTTCTCTAGTTGAAAAATTAACTTCTATTAGATTTCTTCTTTCTATTTCTATTTCTTTTGATCTTGAAGTAGAGAAGATGGATGTGAAGACGACATTCTTGCATGGGGATATATAAGAATAAGTCTACATGAAACAACCAAAATGGTTCATAGTAAAGGGAAAGAAATAGTTGGTATGTAAATTAAAGAAGCCCCTTTATGGTCTAAATAAATCTCCAAGGATGTGGTACCATAAGTTTGAGACATACATACTTGGATTGGGGTTTGTGAGAGGCAAAGTTGATCACTATGTATACTCCAAATGGGTTGGTAATCACTTCATTAGCATAGTATTATATTTTGATGGCATGTTGTTGATTGGAAACAAAAAATAAAGGAAGGACCTCGACACTGCAAACTTCATTCTGGGAATGGAGATAAGAACAGATCATGCAAATAGGAAGATATGTTGAGAGGGTAATACAGAGATTGAAACGATACTATAAATATTTAACATACACAAAAGTAATTCGGTTAAGGTGCCTATTCCTGTAAGTGTAAATTTATATGTAGGTCAATTCCCAAAGACACATGAAGAGGATGCATATATTTCACGAGTTCATATGCCAGTGGAGTTGGAATTTGGATTTATGCAATGATCTATACCAGACGTGACATTACTCATGCAGTGGAAGTTTTAAGAAAATATATTTCAAAACCAAGGAAATAGCTTTAGACAAATGTAAATAGGGTCTTCATATATTTGTGGGGCACCACATATTATGCAATCTTGTAGCAAGGAAGACCTAGACTAGATTAAGTAATAGATGTACATGGATTTGTTGATGCCCAGAGGGTTGGATATATTTATTGCAGAAGATATATAAGTGGGTATGTATTTAACCTATTTGGAAGAACTATCAGTTGGATGAGAAAGAGACATGATGTAGTTGCACTCTCAAATAGATAATCTGAATACATGGCAGGAACTCATGCTAGCAAAGAAGTAGTATGGATGCATATACTTTGCTCAATTGTTGCATTTGTAAATAAATTTGTAAGGTTATATTACGATAGCCAAAGTGCAACTTTCTTAGCCAAGAACCCTACTTATCATGCTAAAACAAAGCATGTTGATGTGCAATATCACTTTGTGAGAGATATGGTTGAAGCCAAGAAGGTGTTGCTAAAAAACAATGACACCTTGAAGAATGTTGTTCATTCATTAACAAAGTCTAACAATACAAAGAAGTTATGCTAGGGTAGAGAATCTATGAGCATTGATGCCCTGAAGCTTTGAATCTACGAGCATATGAATCATTTCTATACAAATAAAACAATACATGGGATAATCTTAGGTATATATTGGATTATTTATGTGTGTCTATATGTGTGTGTGTCTGGGCAGGAAGGGGGGGGGGGGTTCACTTGTTAGTGGCATGCTCGACGATCACTCTGAGACCTTCACAGAAATGGTAAGGAGACCATTTCTGATGCAATCTCCATTTTTGGGGGGTTGGTTTCTAAAAATATGTATTTAATCTCGGTTAAGGGATTGATGTCTATTTTCTAAGTCAAGTTAATGGATTAGGGTATTGTAGGCTAAAAAATACCTATACTTTATTATTAGTAATTCATAATGATAATGAGAAATTAGGAGGTGTGGCTCCAAGGTTTGTTGGTTTTCTTGATTAAGGGTTTCTAGGGTAAATCTATATGTTTTATGTGTGAATGCTGTCAAAACCCCAAAATTTCCGAAAAATTTAAAATTTTCAAAATATAGATAAATTTCATAAATGCAGTCAACTAATTATTTAATTAGTTAAATGTTAATGAATTCATTATCTGAATTATTTATTTGATTATCTTTGTCTTATAGAACAATTTCTTTTTCAGTTTACTAACAGGTTTTTCTTTGCGACCACAAGGTGGAACTGTCATGAAATTATGGGCTTACTTAGCTTTCGAGCTAACGCAGAAATTTTTTTCTTCTTTGATAGATTTACAGGTAAGAAGTTCGGGTGCTGCTTATCCATATTTCTAAAGCATTCAGATAAGTTCGTCGCACAAAAATAACTCAGTAGAAGAATATAAATGTTAATCAAAATTCAAGTGCTTTATGAGGTAAATCCATTGATTCGTCATTTATTTTAAGATGCTATGGAAATGAGATTTAGTTCTATTAGTATTGACGACAGCTGCCTTCTTCCTAGAAGATGTAATTTATAGTTTTTACTAAGTACTAAACTCTTCGATGTCTATCCTATATTCTTTTGATAAAGTGAATACAATCTCTTTACCTCCTAATAATTGGTTGATTACTCTTTTCACTGTAAAAGTAATGTACAACAGTTATTAAGTTTTTATACTATTAATTCCTCTTCCCATCCTGATGTCCTGAGGGAATTATGTCCTCAAAAACTACTGTCACTTTAGTTATAACAGTGATGATGGATTAAGTTCCTCTGTCCATAATTTACTTGGAAAAATAATAACTAGTTAAGGTTATAAATTTCATATTATTTCCATAGTCAGGTTCCTTAAGCAATTCGAGACTTATCATGCTTAATAGCAAGACTTATTAAATTACCACTTAAGTAAATTTAAGGTAAATATTAACATTAGCATGGAGGTATATATTATAAATTAACCTTAAGAACTTCTTTCATAAACATTAACTATTATAACCTTAGATAGAGATATAGTTGATTTTAAGACTACATATCATATTGGTTATAAACAAGGGTCATAGATTAAATCTCACCCAAGAAATGTTTATAGTTAATCATTAGATTAAAGTCCTATAATCTTGTTCTTAGTTCCTCCTTCACTTATATAATGTGTAAAGTTTCTATCCTTACCATGTTACCATTTAATTGGTTATATGCACAAATGTTGAAACAAGATTCTCATCGATAAAACGTTCTTAATTCCTCTTATACCTTTTAACAAGGCTTTACTATTATCAAGGTTATGATTGTTTGAATAAACATATACCATAATATATTTTGATGGGTCGTTAATTCTTCACGCCGTTGGTAAGATTTATAGCATATTTTATATATTAACGATCCTTTTTTTATCATGTGCCAAATAATAGGTTGACTTCGGGCTGAGGATCATGGTGGAACCTTTGAAAAAAGCAAGAAATGATTGGTAATTTCATCCTTTTGTGATTGCTTGTCGAGAGTATGGAAAAATACCCACTGCATGTAAATCATTTGCTTGGAGATGTGGAAGCATTGTGGCCAAGCGTTGTATGGTTATAATGGAAATATTGAACCCTAACTTGACATTCTTTCTGTCACCTTCGGGCCGCTCTGCTATAATGCTCTTGTCTGCACAGTCGCTTGCATTCGATGTCGGCAGTCTCCCTACTTGCTGCTCCTCCTCATTAGCTCATCCTGAAGGTTTAATGAAGAAGTGCTGTCACAAAACTATTTTTCGCTTGGTATAGGATAGTGGCACTATCTCTAGGGTTTCTTCATCACGGCTCGCTCAAACAAGAACCTTTGACTATAAAAAGGCTGCTTCCTCTTTGGTTTGATAGTGAGAATCGAGGTCTTGCTTCCCTAGGTTACTAGAGGCATAGGGTTTACAGTATGTAATATTTGTTGAAGATGGTTGCAGCCCAAGCATTTATGCTTGCTTGGCCAGTTGCTTAGACCCCCATCGTCATCGGTTGCTTACTTTGTTGATAAAATACTTTCTGGCTATAGATGAAAGGTGTGCTTCTCCTTGTGTTGATAGTCGTTCTGCTGTTCATGGGTGGTTGTGTTTTGGTTAAAATTTAAGGTAAGATACATTATCAACCCTCCCTTTAAACTTTGCAGTTTTTAATTTAACACACGAATATTATTTTTGTATATTATATTTAACACTATCGTGTTTCTTGTTCACAAGTGTTGGCCTGTATCCCTCTGCGCAGTTGATGTGAGGCTGAGGAAGCAGTTGCTAGTTCACGGGTAAGCCTGGTTTAACCATGGCATTTCCTCCTTGTTTGGCCCCTTTGGGACATTTGTGGGTTGGTGCATCGAGGCCTGCAATCCTTGCAGTTTCATTTTACCCTATTACTTGGTTTGTTGTTTTTAGTGGATGATGAGACCCTTGCGTTATGCAGGGTGCTCCAGCTCTGGCCGTGACTGTAATTTCTAGTTTTGTTTAGATACTATGTAAAATGTATAATGAAAGGAAGGTTGTTTATGCCATGCTCTTGAATACTTGTAGAAGCTGAGGGATTTGTAAGGTCTTCCAACTCTTTATTTATATCTTTGCTGTATATTTTGATATTTGTAGGGATTTACCCTAACTCGGACATATAAAGAGTGTTTACAGTTTCTTAAAAGAAATTATCTTTATTTATAATGTACTTCTGTAAATTATGGGGTTATTACTTATGTTGTACAATGTTTGGTTAAGCTCGGTAAAGCGAGCATACTGTCACTTTGTTGGTTAATTCATGCACGCTAAAGTACTTGATTTTTACCCCATAATATTTTTAAATTTACTTGCTAGGGTTTCTGTACATTATTTTATATTAATTTACTTTATTTAAAAGAAATGTAAATATTGTTATATAATTGTTACCCTTTGGACTATAATGAATTTATGTTTTTAATGAAGTATTTATGTATCTGTACAACTTTTGAGTACATAAATTATATTCTATTTTCTGTTTACTATAATCGGATAAAAATTTCTTTATCTACATATTAGTACTGTTCTTATTATTATATATTTATTAGCTTTGTTCTTTGTTTATTTATAATCATAGAGTAAGATAGTATTTTATTATTGTGTTCCTATACTTACTGTACTAAATAATTTATAGAAGTAATCTCTGTATTATATATTAACTTGTTTCTGTTACAAAGTTAATATTTATAAAATGAAAGAATAAGAACTAACTATGTTCTGCATTTGTTGACATCTTAAAAAAAAGTAAGTTAGTAGTTGCAGAATTTTGTTTATGCTTAGCTAGATGGAACATAATGAATGAATAACTTACATTACTATCCATACGTAAATTTTGATACCAACTAGATTATCTGTAGCAGTAAATCAAGATTCTAGCTATTCTTCCTTTTAATTTGATTATTATACATGCAGTAGTTAACTAGCCTAAACTGGAAAGAAGTAAACTGTAAAGTTGTAAAGCATTTTTATTTAGCTTATCCCTACTTCTAGTTTAACTATTATACTCTTTTCTTGAATTCAAAATAAGCAATAAGATTACTGAAGGTAAACACTGTATCAAGAATTGTTTTATCTACCTACACATACTACTATTAGTAAATTAATAAAGCTTCCTTCTATGTTTCTAATAAAATGACAGTCTCAGTCCAGAATTAACACTATTCCTGGTACACAAGATAATTCTTCTAATAACAAAATAAAAGGAAAATTATATTGTTTAACTAACATCTTAATCTACATTTGCATCATATCATCTTCATTTATATAATTTCACCACCTGTGCTGGAGTATGATATGGATCACTCCAGATGAGGAAAAACACACGTAGGGTTTTTGTTTCTCATCAAAATGATTCTATTACTAACAAACTAAGAACAAATTCCTTACTAAACCATCTAAGTATTTACATCATAAACTGAAAACATATCACTCAATCATACACAGATATTAAAACAAGAATAATAGATGGCAGAACCTGTTCTTAATCTTGAACGACAATAGCAATGGGAGGCCATTCCTCCCTACCAACTCCTAGAGAGCACTCAAACAGCGACTCCTCAGGACCCCTGAGCTTGCTCTGGTCTCCCTGGCTGGAACTAGGTGTAGCAATAATCAAGTACTAGTCTTTAGACTCAATACCAATCCTAAACTTATCAATAAATTCTCTCAGCTAGTAAGCTGTATCAGACCAAGTTACTGCAGATTATCTCTCAAAACACTTTCCTTACAATTTTCCCTTTTTCCCCAATGAATTCCTTGAAGTGCATTCCACGTGAATGATTCTTCTCCTGGAAAATATCTGAGCAGCCTCAGCTCTCTACATTGGGTACTTTTAAAAGATTGCCTAGGTCTTTTTTGGGTTAGTTGTCATTTATTGAGCCACCTGCTCTAATCCCACTTTCTTGGGGGATCATGACCCCAAATGTAGGGAAGTTTCCACTTGCAACATAGGAAGTGTTTTAGGATGCCTCCACTTGTCTTTTGCCCTCCACCTAGTTCCTCCACCAGTTTGACCAGTAACACTCTTATTAACAACTCTCCCAAGCTGTTGTCTCCACTTTTTATTTATTAAAAATAAAATATTCAGAATTACATTCCACATATTTTGACTCTGCTGAGTCATCAGTTCCTACTTAGCATTAAATTTAACATAATGTCTTAGGAAATCAAATTAAAACAATTAACATTATTTTACAAAATTGGGGTATGTGACAAATGCTATGGTGCAATATCTATTTTTCTTAAAAGAATTTGTATGCTTTGCTTCTCTGCACAGATTTAAAACTTGCAAGGATCTTTTTTAATTCCATAAAGATATTTCTCAAATAGAAAAAACAAGGTATTTCTACACAAGTCAAGCACCTTAAGGAACACACACACAAATATATCACATAAACACACCAATGTATTACATCAGTAAAACACTTAGAGATGGAAATAGGTCATTTCCCAAACCAACACAACCACTTGAGCAATATATTAATGCAAAAGGAAAATTGTTTGCATATGGGTTTCTCACAACCAATCATTAGAAAATTATTGCATGTTCTCTTTAAACAACATCATGGACCTATGGGGTGGTAATCAATGGATCAATATAGGCATGAGTATTAACGAGAAAATTAACCATTGGATAACTTTATGTCTAGTTTACTATCATATTACATAAGTACAATCCATAGTAAAGAAACACACTTTATCTAAATGCACATTAGATTAAGTTGATCTTAACTAAATCCTAAGTGTTCAAATATCGTAACACTCACATGACATGGGATTTTTAGTTTGTTGAAAAACCCTTAATATGAGATTCAATGCCATTCTCCTTTTGAAATTCATTGAATATTGGGATGTGGATGTGGAAGCCTTATTAATATAAAAAGAGAAAACAAATATAATTTTATATGATGCATAATTCATGATAGGGATACCTACATATGGCATATTGGTTTTCGTCCAACTGATTAGGAAATTGGATAGGGCTACATAGAACTTATTTGATAGCCATAACTGAAAATCTGAAATAGGGAATGCAATTGACAATTCACATTCAAAATTTCATATTTTCCTTGTTTTTTGAGATGATCCTTATGTTACATGACATCCACCATGATATTACATATATAGAACCAAGGGATGCTCACATGATATGGTCTAGGTACTTGATGACCATATGTAGGGGCAATGTCATGAGAAATGACTTTTAAGCTAGTTTTTTTTTCTTAGTGGCAACAATTCCCAATGGTGATCGAGGACTATCCAAAAGTGGATATGGATTACACGGGAGATCTGTAAATAATTTTCCCTCCCATCCAGGCATGGTGTCCAAAGGGTAAGTAAAAAATGCATGATGGTTTTGATTGTATTTACATATTATCATTGATGAGGATTAGGTTTTATTTAAGAAATACACGACTTATGATCGTCCTCTGTGTTTGTGTGTTCAAATTTGGGACTAGCGAGGATAGAAATACATTAGCATCAAAGAGGTTAGGTCGAGAAGAATAATGTTTTCTCTATATAACAGTGTCATAGACGAGATGTATAGGTGATCATAGAGGATACTCATAGATGAAAATAATGTGTGATCATAAACACAGGGTGGATACACATTGATGAGGAATTGATAGAGCTATTCCTTTGAGTGCATTCTAATTGAAATAACAATATGAGGATATTTGTATGTATGTATATATTTGTGTGTGTGTACAATTTTTTTTATGGACAACTATTTGTTGATACTTACTTTTGATAAATAAAATGATGTGATTCATTTGTGTGTGCGCAAGTGTAAAAATGTTTTTTATTGATTATTTGTTGATTCTTGCAATGATGTGATGCATATGATTATGTACATGTGATTATAGTATGATGCTTATATATATTCATGGATTTTTTATGATTATGTTGAATGAATTAGATGTTAACTTGGAATTTAATTTGTAGTATTATCTACAAATCCATTGAGACTCGTAGGAATATGAATGAATGAAATGTTTTAAAACTATCTAACCAATTATATGAACTACAAACATTTTCTAAACAAAGAAATATCATGCAGTCGATGATGATTATTTAAGTGTGATAAGTAACTGAGAATCCAAACGAACACAAAGGGGAAAAATGTTAAATTGGAAGGAATTGGAGGAATCTAATCATAACTTCATATTTCACTTGGTTAGCATTAACAATGTCATCGCATACATTGCTCACATGGAAGCATGTGTGAAGAGGATTAAATGAGCCTAGTTGATGAATCGATATTATGAGTATATTGACTTCCACCATTAATGTAACAAATGTAACATAAGCAGTGAAAATCTGACTAAGAAGGACAAGAAAGCAAACCAAAACAAAAATATACAATGAAAGGATGCAAAGACTAACTATTGATACATGTTGTGAGATGCAACAATCCCACAGATAGAATTTATTCAAATATAACTAATTGTGAAGGTTCTTCAAGAGTTCACCATATGAACCAATTAGAAAAAATAACCCATTCACCAAACATTGTTTAATGTAGTAAGGACCCTACCATTGGGACTAAAAATTTCACCTACCTAGTTTATCATGGTCCTGATCATAAACCAGGACTATATCACCTCACAAAAGGATAAAGGGCGAGCATGATGAGGGTGAGTGCACAAAGTTGAGGATCTCTTTTGGCATGTTAGATGCAATAGAAAACTGAAAAAAAAGACTTCCATCAACTTGGATGGATATTTTGAGACACTTACACAATGAATCTTGCGATGAGTAAAAATCAAGAAATGTAGGAAACTGAATAACCTTTCCAAATATATAATTTTTTTCTATTGAAAATGTTGTTAACTATATAGAGTTATATATTTTTTAACGGGAACTTCTTATTTTTGGGACAAATTATAAGGTATGTGTTTTTGTGGGTACAACATCTGAGTGACTAAATGATGGAATAAACTTACAAAAACTGGAATGCATATAGAGAACATAAAGTACTAGTGCATAACTATTTTTCCAATAATAAAAATAATATTTTTAATTTTTTCTTAATTATCTAAGTGATCAAACCTCGAAAACGATACGTCAATTATGGGTGCAGCGTTTGAATGTGTTAATGCAATTATTTGGAAATGGATTTTTTATAGCGTGTAGAGGTCAGTGTTCTTTAGTGCACCATACAATGTTTTTTAAAATGGTTGAGAACGAAAGAGATATGGACGAAACACTAACAGTGTGTTTTTTGAGTTGAGGAGTGATGACAGAAGATAAATTAGAAAAAAATAGAAAAAATTATGTATTCTTGTTAAAATTTACATATTTGGAATCTGCAAAAAAACTATACATGTTTCTAAAATCTCATAAAAAATAGAGGTGTGCAGCATAATCAGACAAATGACTAAACACGAGCATATTGAAAATTTGGATATAATGCTAAATTATTCATGGTTTATCATACTCCAAGGCATAAGCATGTTGAATCTGAAGCAAAGTACAAAGCAGACACATAGGCATAAGAATTCCATGAAAGCATGGGTGGAGGCTCAGCCTTATCATTTGGACAGAATACATTTTTTAATTTAAACAAAATGGGAGCGTGTTTTATTGAAGCAAAACGAGAGCATGTTTTATTAAAGCAAAACGAGCGCACGTTTTAGTGAAGCAAAATGAGAGCGCATTTTAGTGAATCAAAATGGGAGTGCATTTTTAAATACTACAATGAGTGCTTGTTTTGTCAATTATACCAATACTTTTATTATTTAATGTCCCCCCTGTCTCCCCTC